>KE504637.1:267451-285665 GCA_000441515.1 Elaeis oleifera | reverse complement strand
ATGTATATATGTATGTATATATATGTATATATATATGTATATGTATGTATATATATATGTATATGTATGTATATATATATGTATATATATGTATATATATGTATATATATATGTATGTATATGTATGTATGTGTGTGTACATATAATATGTACTAGTGATATTATTATAAAATAAGAATATTGCTACAGTAGTCTTATATCTATTACGGTAAATATTTATAGTTATTTATTACTACAAAATTGATAGTATAATATTTAGCATTTAATAATATAGTTTTGTTAATATTACAATATATAATATATGATATACGATACTTGAATATTTTGATATTACATGGAAATATTGACGGTAATCATTATAAAATATGCCATTAGCACTACATCATGATAACCTATGATCTATACTATAATGTTATTCTTCAATATCGATATTGCATTTAAAATGTTAATAATATATTATGAAATATACTATAACAGCTTATGGGAGGCAATGGTAGTTTTCTATTTCAAAAATTTTGATAACAAATAAATATGGTATAAATTCTTTCATAGTTTTTCTTATCTTTGTTTTCTTGTGCTTCTAGCAAACGCCACCTGTATGCAACTGGTTTGCAGGGAAGCTCTGCCCTGTTTACTGTGTCGCAGCTGAGAGTATGGAGCATGTTTACGAAAAAAAAGGGAAAACAAGTGAGATTGAACCGAGCACGCGGAAAAAGTGGGTGTGGAAGTTAGAAAAAGTCCAACGTACCATCTGCGCTGCAGTTCTTTTGGAGGAAAAGCGTCTGCCTCGCTGTTGCACATTCGTAACCGATATTACCTGCCCATTACTTATATTGAGATCAGGCGTTATCAAATCTCCAGAGAATTCGTGCCAGGTGTTATTCAATTACCGCTGGATATTCCTCTCTCTTTAATAGGTTACCTAACTATTTTGTTTGGAGTATGTCTTACAATTACCTTTAATTTATATTAATCAATCTAAACTGTGTGAATGGTGGACCTCAAACAATTTGTGAGTCGTGACATGATATTAGTTTTTTAGAAAATGACACGTTAGTGGTCACCAAGCAACTAGTTGAACTAATGTTATCCGTTGACTTCTACCATCGACTGTTCTTCGGAACTTAGACTTTGCTGGATATGTTCATCCTGGATGTGTTTGGGCTACATTCCCATCTACTATACCAACAAAAAAAACCTGAGCCTCAGAGTTATTCTGTATTATTAGAATATCTAGAGGCGGCATATACGTAGCTAAATTGATGCCATGACTCAAGGTGTCCAAATTTGGTTTATTGCTTTCAACTCCGCCATCATCTCGATGATTGAAGACCTTTTGTTCTATCTGTCTGGGAGAACTTGGACTTCATTGCGTTATCTTTGATAGTTGAGATAGGCAAAATGAATTCAAACCATTTGTGTTTCAACATCTCCATCCCCTTGGGCTTTCCATGTAATTTATCCTTGTTACTTCCTCAAGAGAAGGGCGCATCACATGCCTATATTATTTACTAAGATAAAAATGAATTACATGCCTATTGTAGATTTGTATCTCAACCTTGGCTGTAACATCTTTGACTCCGACCAAACTATGGAAGATGAATGCCCATCAGACATACACATACATGACAGAGATGGAGATCGCTGGATATACCCCATCGACGGATATTCTCTACCCTTCGGTCTTGGATGATCTATTTTAGATCATCCTCGACCAATCTATTCCAGATCATCTAAGACCAATATACACTCTATAGTTTTCATGATCTCAGCTTTGGATGATCTACTATAGTTCGTCCATGATGGAGCTATATTCTCCATCGATAGATCTGACTCTTCTCTTAAATTAAGAAAATTTAGATAGATTGAAATTCTTCCACGATCGAATCTCCCATAAAGAAAATATTTCTTCCGAATCAATCTACGCGATAAATTTGAAAACCATCAAGACTTCGAGACGGATATGACTCTAATTCCTCTCCTATAATAAAAGTGCTCCGTGACCCTTAAAGTAAACTCTCAACTCTTTATTTTCTCCTTTCATTGTTCTTCGTCCCCTAACTTGAACGTCGGAGGGTCTTCATTGGAGAACATCCCGATGAGAATTTCTTTGCAGATATTTGAACAGAGCTCCAATGACGGTTTCATTTTGACCACATGCACGTCAATGGCCGACTTCAGACGGAGAGATCAGGAGCAACAATGCCAATCCTTCATTTTCACCGTCACATGTATGCGATTGTGGTTTAAGCACCGTACAAGCAACATTTGATGCAGGCTTGGGAGTGGGACCTATTTGCTCCAATTCTGCAAACAACAAGCACAATGCAGTTGGTAGCCCAACCTCTTTGGACCATGTATTGGGGTCCCGGGCAGAGGAGCAGGAAAAGGGTGGATCACATACTAATGCAGGTGACCGAATAGATGGTTGGCAGTGTCAGGATGCCGCCACCACCTGCACATCTGGCCACATTTCGCCACCTGGTTGAACAAAACATGGTTATTTGTGGGATCTGGAACTTTCACCCCATAAAAGAGTCATACAGAATCCTACGACCCCAGCAAACTTTTTTTTTGGTAAATACCCAGCAAAATATTGGTAGCAAATGATACTTTTTCGTTGATGGAATTACCGGGTGGAACCCAGCTAAACGCTGCATAAATATGAAGATTATCATACATATAATAAAGGATGAGACTAGTTACAAATCAGACAAGTCAAAAATATATCCTCCACCGTAGTATATTATACATGTGCCAGCTTGTCCCACGCCCAGAGGGGGACAATGGAACATCTCTCTCTTTTTTTTTCCCTCTTATTTTGCACCTCATTAAAATCAGCAGCTCCTCTCGTTATAAAAACTGGTCATGGGGCCCAAGAAAAGATCTATGGCGGCGACGTGACCTCCCCTGGGTCGCAGTGCCTTATTCGAACCTCCAGCACCTTCCCCTTCCCGGTCCGACGAGTTCGGCAGCACTGTCTTCGTGGAGCCTGGCACAAAATAATAATAAAAAAAGAAAAACATTACAACATAGCCAGCACGTTCGTTTAATACAAACAGCATTCCGGCATGAGAATTTTAAACATTTCCGTAACTTTCACCGGTAAAGCACGGAGAGGATCCTAAACCAGAGAGGGCCAGCACATCGTTGTATAACGTCAACAAGGGACCGTCTCAACGGTTCATATCTAATTGTCCTGTGCTACACTCCAACTTCCGTGTCGCACTGTGGGTGGACCGACTGATTCCCTTATATAATAGTCCTCAAAAGACCAACTCCGCATCTATCGTCAGATCCTGAGGCATTCTATATTTTTTTCACGCGCTCTTTTTTATTTACGAAAAGGACAAATATGAGACACTCTCGACACGTACCCGACTCCACGCGGTGGGGTCCATCCTGGGGGCGAAGACCCTAACCGCCTCCACCTTCAATGCAGCATCGAAGCCGCGCCGGTCGCACGGCCACCGCCTCGGACTCGTTCCTGGAGTACTCGGTCATCGTAGCAACGCTGCCCTCCAACTCCTGAACCCGGACCAGGAAAACATGAGAGGCCGCTCGCAGGGGTCCGGTTTGAGGGGCCGGGTGTTAAAGGTGAAGGGCCCGTTGCTGGAGCTTCTCCAGGTCCGGAAAGTCTGGAGCGGGACTTCCAGGTCCTTTGGGGCCAGTACCCAGGGGTACAGCTGGACCGTGTAGCCCCAGGACACGGACACCGACCACTTGTACCCCCAGCCCACCCCAGCCCGACTCGTAGCAGAAGCACTGCTGAATAATTCTGGCCGGGTCGAACCGGGACACCTCCACCAAGGACCGGAGCGCCTCGATCTGGGTGCCGCCGCGCGGGGATATGGTCTTCACGTAATCGAGGTGGTGCAATGATACCAGCGGTGCGACTGGGTGCGCCGCGAGCATCCCGTACGCGTCGTCTCGGATGTCCACCTGGAAATCAAAGTAGACTATAAACAAGGTCCGTATACGTAACGTATGGTATTGGATTTTTTTTTTTTGTTTTCCCTGACATGTCGTAAGTTATTGTGCAGGAACAACGAGACGAGGAGAAAGAGGTTGGCGAAAAGGCCATGATCTAGGACGATGCCACGTGGCAGAATAGTCAAAAATTGTGGACCCTGATGAACCGAAAATCGTGTAGGCTACGCAAACAATAGTGATTGGAAATTTAGGGCAAGCAGCCCAAGCCCAGGGATACCAGATAGGCCATTCTATCGCAGTCAAACTCAATAAAAATTTCATACATCAATTGATTCTTCGCTAGTCCTGATTCTGGTCGATCATGATTGATTGTGAAATAAAAAAAGTCAATCAAAATTCATAAAACAATTTTACTTGTGATGTAATGAGTCTACCTAATCATTTTTTTTAAATCTAAAGATATCTGATAAACTCATTCTATTATAAGTAAAACTAACAAAAATTTATACATCAATTAATTTTTCATTAATTGCTGACTCTAATCGGCCATGATTGACTGTGACATGAAAAAGAACCAATTAAAATCCACAAAAAATTTTGCTTATGGTAGAATGAACCTATCTAATAATTTTTTTAAATCTAAAATATCAGATAGACTCATTTTATCGTAATAAATTAATAAAAATTTACATATTAATTATTTTTTATTAATTATTGATCATAATTGATTGTCCGATGAAAAAGAAGTCAATCAAAACTCATAAAACTTTATCCGAGTCAACAAATAATTTTTCTCTTCATACAATAATTAATTTTTATTAATTACTAATCTTGATTAATTATGATTGACTGTAAAGTAAAAAAAATCAATCAAAATCCATAAAAAATTTTGCGTACCTATCTAATAATTTCTCTAACATGGTCGGCCGAGACCATTAGAGGTGTGCCACAAAGATTGCCATGTGGCGACAACTACAAGTTTATTGACGTGTTAAACCCGATGCCCTACAGACAAGGAAAACGTAACGGTCTGTCATTTGACTGTGCATTTTTTTGGGGCAAGTATTTTTGGTAAACTTTGGGGTAAGTATTTAAAAGTGGCTTTGAGTTCCTGAAAGAACGAGCCCAGTTTACCTGAACCAGCTCTAAACCGGAGAGAGAATGATTCGTACCGCGTGATGCTACCGATCCCCTTCATCTCCGCCGCGGGATAAAACTAATAATACCGGATTTTGTAAAACAAAGGAAAGGGAAAGAAAGGGAAACTTCACCTGGTGGAAACCGGGTTCACGGGTCAGCGGGACGCCGAGCTCGGAGAGGCAGGACTGGACGCGCTGGTCGCTGCCGTAGAAGTAGTTGTAGCGGTCGAGGCAACCGTCAATGACGCCGGCGAGCGCCGCCGCGGCCGGCGGCTGATGGCGAACCCGCCGCCGCCGAAAGCCATGCCGTACGAGTGCATCACGTCCTGCTCCACGCTCTCCGATGGGGCACCGATGTACCGCATCTCCTGGTGATCGTACTTCCCCAGCACTGCCACCAGGTTTTCCGGGAAGAACACCGTGTCGTCGTCCCCCATCACCAACCACCGCACCCGCTCATCCTCCTTCCCCAACGCCCAGTACGCCTCCGCCACGATCCGCGCCATCCGGGCCGGCGCCGCCGTTCCCGAACCGCGATGCGTCCGCCGACACCCGGAACGGCGGGCACGTGCCCGGCCACGCCTGTCCCTTCGCCGGCTTCTCGTCCAGCCACACGTGGCCCCGCATCTCCCCGGGTCGCCACCACAGCTCCGTGTAGCTCCGCCGCTGTTGCCACGTCCGTGCCGACCCCCCGATGCCAAACACGATGTGGGAGAGATTCGTCGGGGCCGGGTCGCTCCACCAGAATCCGGAGAAGCGGAGACTGGCCTGGGCGCAATCACGGCCGCTCCACCAGAATCCGCCGGAGGTTACGGCGGAGTAGCAGACCAAGACGAAGGAGAGGACGAGAAGAGAAGCCTTAATGCGACCCCACCGGTACTCGCCACCGTCGGCCGCCGGAAAGATGTAAGCTTTCCACCTCCGGAGCATCTCCTCCCCTCTTCTTGGAACGCGAAGACCCAAACTGAATCAGGGAAAGAATAAATAAATAATAAGAGAGTGGGGAAGCCCCGACAATCTAATATCTAATATTGGGAAGAAGAAGGAAAAAAGGGAAATCTTTCCGACCTCCGATCTCACCAGAATCTGGCCTTATCGACCCTATCTGGTCACACTTCACTCCGATCGGGCCAAAATATCTATCAAATTAGTATAAATTGAGAGGTGTGTCTCTCCTTTATAAAGTTCTATCCTTCCGGGACTCGACGTTTCAGGTCAATTTTATGGCCGATAGATCTTTCTTTTCCTTTTTTTTTTGAAAACAAGGGAAGAAGAAGAACCTCTTTGGTCGAAAGGCTAAGGCAACTAAAGGGTTGAAGGATCAAATAGCTCCTGTTGTTGGTATCAAACGAGTCGATGCGAAGTCGTGACGTTGTTCTTGTAACGCAGAGGAGAGGAGGAGAAAATGGTATTTCATTCAAGATTTCCATCACATTTCCGTGAACCGGTTGAAACGGCTTGAGACAGTACGGCAAGGCCTCTTGACTTCGCTCCAAACTCATATCTGCCCTCATCGCCCGATTACGGACCATCCCGGGGAAATGTTGCAAAGTCTTTATGATTAACAACAAAGTCCAACTTGTTTAACCACATTCTGCGGCTTACATCTCATTTTCAATACTTCCGAGCTGAACATCTGCACATTGGTTGGCTGCTTGCGAAGATACTCTTGATTTTCACGTACATTGGTGTCTTCACTCGGAGTTATAAGATTGGTTCGGCTGGATTCTATGGGGCACAGCTATCTCCGAGGTTGGTAGTTTTGCTGTTTTTGACTCCTTTGTATTTCCCTGTTGCCCTGGAATCAAGGAGAATGTTGAGATCAGTAGCTAATCGAGCCAAAATAGTGAGGTCAGTTCTGCTCCAAGTTAGAGAGCTAGGACAGATGGATGGGATGTCGATTGCTGATCAGTAAGATATTGGTTATTGTGATGTAAAGAGAGCATCTTTAGTCTCACATCGATTGTGAATCAAGAGGGAGTATGATTTATATGGATCGAAATCTTCTTTCCTCGTGAGACATCTTGTAAAAGATAAAATTGTGAGGCCCCGTACGACAGCATCAAAGATCAAAGCGGACAATACCTCACGCACGTAATCCGGTGATAAACTGATTTTTTTATCAGAGACTGAAAAATTATTACCCTCATTTTTGAGGATGTCTCTTCAACATAAAAAGAGTTCGAAAAAGTGAAATTCGTGGCTCAAACTTAAGAAAGTGACAAAGAATTACAAAAGAAGATAAAATTCTAAAAGAATCTCTTCAACATAAAAAGAGCCCGAAAGAGTGAAATTCATGGCTCAAACTTAAGAAGGTGACAAAGAATTACAAAAGAAGATAAAATTCTAAAAGAGTTGAGTATGAGTTAGATAAGAACTACATCATACAAGTAAAAAATGTTGGAGAAAAAAAGATGAAGAGGGAATCGAAGTCCTGAACGGAGGAACTTTTTATAGACGGCAATATAGCCGTCTGAAGGACGAACAATCCGATCTTCTTCATTGGAGGGCATCAGTCAATACCGATTAGGGATGTAATAAAAATTCGTTAGCCGTTCAATACCGACCTCAGACAATTCAGACCTCTCAACTAGAGGTCCAAGAAGATTCTCAGGAGCCGGTCATTCATCCGACTCTTTAGGATTGGGATGACCTTGTCGAGAAGAGACATATCCATGATCATCCAGAGGAATTTTCTCAATCTCCCTTCAGACAGTTGGAGTCCGAGAATCTTAGTCTCCCACCAGATTTTCATCTCCGGACTCTCTACTAGAAGAAGTCATAGAAAAATTAAGGCAAAAACTCAAAAAAAAAGATAGAGAAGTATAACCTCAAGAGGGAAACGACGATGGGAAGACCGACGAGGAAGAAAAAGCACCGACGATGATAAAGACCGACAATGAAGAAGATGACCGACCACGATGAAGCCTAAACCCTAGGGACCTTACATTCTAATTGGAGAACAGAAACTCAGGGGTTGGGGAACAAAGACACCAGAATCAGAAGAAAATTGACAGGAAGATGACCCCTATTTATAAACTCCATCAATGGTCACGATCGACGCAGAACATCGTGCCTTCTTCGGAGATTTCGACACATGGCAAAAATCTCGATCGATCATCATTTCGGCTTTTCGATGCACCACCGTCGAGATCATGCCAAATCAGTCAGATCCGCATGATTGCAAGTCGGGCTAATAGATGACTGATACGTGGATGACTTGGGTACCTTAACAAATTATCGTTTGTCTGTCCAATCTTCTGCAATCATTACGAAAGATTGCCTCGAGCATCGTGGTATTTAATGCCACACAACCTGCGATGCGACAGAGCCGCTGTACGTTCTATGAAACGACAAAACGATGATTCACTCAATGAAATGACAAAGCAGCTGGACTTGTCGGAAAAACTATTCGGATCCGTACGACAAACTCCTTTCATCCAATTAAATTTACATAATCAGACTCAGGAGTTGGGAGGTAAGTGTTGGGATAGATCCTCGTCGCTTAGCCGACTAGGCTTCTTCCTCACCTCTCAACCGATCAAATATGCTGCACTGATTGAGTTGTTGTGATATTCAATCTGATTTGGATGAGTCTAGACCTGATCGGCGTTCAATCGATCAAAATTGACGGGACTTGACCGCCAATGGCAATGAACCTAGTCTAGTCGGTGTTTAACCAACTTGGTTCGATATGCAATCTATGACTCTTTGGTGATATTCAGCATCTAGCCGAATACTTTTTCGATTCTGTACCGACTATTTGTATCGATGACGGTTATGAGCATTAACTATATGCGAACGTGGAGCACAATAATCGCCCATGAGTGGCCTATTATTCGGTTTTAATGGTAGTTAATGAGATAACTACCCACTAAATACCATAACTCTCACGTTTCGACTATTCAAGGATGGGAGTTGCATGGTAACGATTTTTTTAGCCGTATAAATACTGATAAGCAATGGAGAATCAGGTATGCAAAATCAAGTTAGGCTACACTCTGCTATTTTCAGCTCATATTTTGGCTCTCTGACTATTCTCTTTCTCCGACTGACTTAGGCATCGGAGGATCCCCCGTCGGACAACTTCCGATAAGAAGTCTTCATTTTGCAGATTTTCTGTCCTTTGTCGCTCAGGCATACAACTCAGCTCCCAGCCGACTAACCCATCGGGGACAGGCCGCAACATTGATGGTGAATCTCACCAAACTTCTATGGATCAATAGGACAATAAAATCTTCTTGTCAGAGTTTGTCTGACAAAGAATCCTTTAATACTCAAGTTAGTCGAATTCTAGAAAAATGATGGGAGAGAGTGTTCAAAGAGAGAGGGAGAGAAGAGTAAAAAGAATGATTTAGCTAAAGGTCTTCCGATTCTGCCTTTATAAATGATGGGGTTCACGTCCATTGCTAAGATTAACAAGATACACACTAAGCTAGTATAATCGTTATCAACATTATGCCTATGTTCTTGATGGGCATTAACCATCTTTAAATAGTCTTCAATGAGACTTGTTATGAATATAATACTGGTACCCTATCCGATGGCACAAGCAAATTTCGAATGAGCCGACCACCCACTTCAGCCTACAAGCCCCATATTGGCCCCAACCTCTACATCGACTGCAGGTTTGCCTGCGGGTTCCTCGACTCTTCACCAACGCCATCGCGCTTAAGCCGTCAAACCCTACTTATGCTGTCGATCTCCTACCTCATCTGTCAGCCCCGATGTCGGCCTCCGAACTTCTCCTAGAGCGCCCAACTGCTGACCTACCCATCAATCATCGAAGTAGTCCCTACTGTATACCCTGAGGTGCACCCTTTTACCCTTCATTTTGGTAGCTATGCTTGATGATGCCCACTAGAAACCCCCATGCGGTCTGATCACATCATCTATTAAGGATCGCTGCTAGCTATGATGCCCATAAAAATTCCTACACAATTCGATCACATCAGCCATTAAGGATAGCAGCTAGCTATGACATCTGCGGAAAACAATTGGCTACACACGAAAAGAGTCACGTTAACCGCTATGCCTTAAGTATTTAAGTCACACCCACTATGAAAAATGGCTGACCACATGTGGGATTGGACGATATCAATTATCAGGTCCATCAGAGTTATCGGCAAAAATGATCGGCCAAAGCTACTGCCACCCGCTAAGTTCACAGAGATCAAGAATATGCCCATGGGGGCAGAGTGATCTCCGGCAATTATTCCCTCTCATAACTTTATAAATAGGAGAAATAAAGGACCCCTTAAGGCATGCAACCTATTTTTTATGCGCTCTTCTCCATCTACTCTTGATCCCTGACTTGGATATCGAAAGGTCCCGTTGGAACCGTTTTCGACCAAAGACTTATTTGTAGGTCCGATCATCATCATTTCATCGAGCCTCGCCTCGCTCCAGTAGCTCCAGCTCGAGCCAAAAATCTACCGCAATATGACTCATAACATTTTCAATTGCTTGGTCGAATTTGAACGACACTTTGGCTATCATCAAAGTAGAACACTTTGGATAATACCATGGTTAGACACTTCAATTTATGCTGAGGTCAGGTTAACAATCACCATATCGTCACCTATAAAGGCAATGCTGTAGTTCTATGCATGTGTAGTGGCTTTTTTTTTTTTTTCGGTCTAATGAATCATGCCCAAAGTGTGAAATGTGGTGCTTGGTTATACATATGTAGGGACCTATTTGAGAATTGCACAAGATCCCGTGGGCAGGAGAGTGCCAGAGGGTGCGAGAGCGAGATAGCGAAAGAAGAGTGGATATTGGCTATAGTTGCTGTAACCTAATCCCAATCACGTTAGGATAAGATTTAGGATGGGTTTGACATCTTGTCATTTTTTTCAAAAATAAAATTATTTTTTATATTCTTTATATATTTAATAATAAAAATATGTTTAGTATTTTTTATTTATGAGGGTCGATAATAATGGAGAAGTAGGATAAAAGGGGCTGACAATATGACTAGAGACGAGAAAAAATTTAATATCGGATAGAGAAGTAAATCAGAGAAGAGTGAAGATGAAAGTAGCGATGCAACCACGGATAAAAGATTACTCAATGTTAAAGGAAGAGACGACCAATGAGGCTCGAGGAACTGATGTGGTCAAGTGAGGGCAACGGGATTAAAAGCAAGATAGGTGGAAGAAGAAAGAGGGGTTGGGAGGAGAGGTTTGAAAATCTAATTTAAAAAAAAAAAATGGAAGCAAAAATTTTTGCTTCCACTTTTTTTATTTTTTAAGATAATAAAATTATATTTTATAAAAATAGAGACATGGTAACCAAATATACTTTTAACATTGGATGGCTTTTGGTTAAAAAAAAATACAGTACCAAGGACCTTAGCAGTTGTTTGGACGGTTCTGGGAAAATTCTGCAAGAATCTTATTGTAGAAGTCTGGGAAGTCCCAGCCCATAGAAAATTATTGATTGGACCTAGTTCACAGTGGATCAGGATAATTAATATCTTATTTCTCCTTAACAATATGCATTATCATGTATTTAATACTTTTCCCTCCTTAACATCTATTTAATGCCTTATAACTAATAAATTATCCTTGGTTCATTGTGAACTAGGTTCAACCTATAGTTTCTTCAGCCCACGGACCTCTTGGCCGGGAAAGAAAAAATTTATTTTTACTCTAACAAGATTCCAGGCACAGAGTGTTGAGTTGATATGGACCATCATCAAAAGACTTTCCCATCCATAAAGCCATCAGGCCTTTAGTAGAGATTTTTCCCTTTAATTTGACGGGACCCGGACCCCTCCCTGACCCTTGCTTCCTTTCTATGATTCCGCTTTTTCCTTCTCTTCCTCTCCAGCAGACTCTTCCCGTCCCAGACTTGTCGGATCGTTCCCAAAAAAGTCCCATGGTGGTTCTTGTAAACAAAGGATGTGTCTAGCCAACCAATAGTAATAAAAGGCAAAGAAAGAAAACAACGCACACATTCAAATATTTCTTCTGATATTAAATATTATGTATTGATAAATAAACAAAGAGACACAAGAATGTAATACTCCTCATGGCAAGAAAACTGAAAATTTTATCCTCAACTGGATGGGTTAGCACTTATTTCACTATATCAGGAGACACAGAGCATGCGTGGGTACCGTTAAAAGAAAAAAAGCCGCTCGTTCCGGCGAGAGTGCCAAGTTTCATGTGCGGCTAGGTGGGGTGGGAACAAAAGCGTGAGGGTCTCTTTAACCACATGAATGGAGCATGACATGACCCTAGTTAGATTCGACCGAATTCGTGTTGTCCACAAATGTCCTGTACGGTGAAGCGATGAGCTAATCTCTAAGATTTTGATCTAATGATTGAAATATAATTTAACAGATTAATCGGTCTGAGATGCATTTTCCGTCGCACAAAATATGTCAATATGTGACAAAGATAAGATAATATGAAAATATTTATTATTTATGTTTTATGAGCCCAGATTTCTTGATCAAGTTTGTTCATATATTAAGTTCACTTCTTTAACAGAGCTAAGTACATGAAAGAAATGGTGAGATAAGCAATTTAGTCAAAGTTTCTTAACAATGGTAAAACATTTTCCAACTGAATAGTCCTTCTAGAGTAAATACAGAGTGATGGGAGGATGGCTGAGCATTTCAAGATTGCCCATCGAATCATGTACAACTCTCGGCGGTGCGAAACATGAGGACCTCGGCTCTCTTCTTGGTGGTATGAACAAGAAAGCAATGACAATATTATTTTATTTTTGAGTAAATGGTCGGTGGCATCCATCTGCATCAATATGTTGGTTTGACGCATGGGCATTGGTAAGACATGCCGTGCGCTTGCCTGTTACAGTAGCATTTAAGAGGATGTGATTCAACTACCCTTCTATCATCGGTTCATAAAAATCCCGCAGCCACCCATCCCCCGGCAAAAATGGCGGATAAGATGCAATTGAAGGAACCCAACCAATTCAGTATAAGCTGGAAGTTTGAAACTTGCTGCCTGCTTGGCTTGGCCTGGCGGACGAACGCGGGCGGACTCCTATAATAAGGGCCAGTTTTCTTTCCAGCAATAAGCCCACGAATCAGAACACTCAATGGGCCAGTTTCTTCAAGTAATAAACCCAGGAATCAGAACACTCGATGGGCCATTTCCTTCTAGTAAAAGCCCAGGAACTATTTCGCTGGACAGCTCGAGCTCTACTAATTGTCACATCCTAAAAGGCTAGCCTATTTGTGAATTGCGTGTCGTGCAGATCATGTAGATAACGCTCCATGCTTGCATCATTCCAAACATAATTGGATAGCCAACTCATTTTTTTCAAAAATTTTTGGTAAAAAGATAGCCAACTAATTTGTTCGCTGGGAGTTAAGGTGGTTCGAGAATTTGGAGGATCACATTCCAAATATCTTGGGGTCCCAAGATTTTTGGTATTATTAGAAATCATATATAGTAAATGAATTCTGCTTTCCTGAGAAACACATGAGGTCCATCGGCTATGGCAGGTCGGTCGATACTCCGTCTTAGCAATGGTTTTGCTTCCTTTCTCTCTCCAAAATTTCGGTGCCTGATAACATGGACCTTTTGCACCTGAACTCGGCAGTCCATCGTTATCTACTACCGGGTCTTTCTCGGAACTTTGAGCTTGTTCGTTCATGTTTTTTCTTCACAAATCACTTCGATGGTGTCATCGACGCCTCATTATTCTAGTTGCGGTCGGGATATTTTGTTTGGTTGTCTACCTAAGAACAAAAATCGATGTACCATCAAAGGTTTGGATCACTAGAATCTGATGAAGGTGGCGGATCAAGGCACATATAGCTGTTTTTGTGTCAGGTGGCGGATCAAGGCAAACCTAGATCAGACTCCTTGTAATATGCTCCTCGTGTTCTGAAAGAGTTCACTATTTAAAATGATTCTACGACGGTATGGGTCTACTTGAGGCGTTCGGGACATGATAGCCTTCTACGGAGGGGTGATCCAAGAAGGGAGTGGACGGAAACTGAATATTTGAATGGAGTTATCTGAATATTGGAATGAATTTGTTCCAATGCTTGCACCTGGAATGTAGCGATGTCAAAATGATTAGGAGGATTCTGAAATTTGATACGAGTCTTTTGACCACTGCGAATAAAGTTGCACAGGCCTATGAGCAAGATATGCTATATCAAAAATCAATTCGTAAGTCAAATATTTAAAATCCTAATTTGATCATACAACATCCAATTTAATAAATTTTTTTTATAAAAAAATTTACGTGACGCCAGCCCGCCCATGAAAGAAGCAGCACTCCTAGCAATTAGGACAAAAATTCTTCGTTTGAGTTCCGAAATAGATCGATCAATCTGAATTTTTTTTTCGGATAAAATTTTGATCGAGTATAATTTTCAATCCGAAAAGAATCTCGCGGAATGACGGGAGGCAGGATTTGTATAAAAGTCGAGATCTATCTCCGAAGAGTTTTAATTTTTTCAGATTATTTCTACTAAACACGTTTATTTCAGATAAAAAAATTTTAGAATTAGAAGAAGAATTCGATTCAATTTGTATAAAGATGGACCTCATTATTATAAATAAATATATATATCTTATTTTAATCAATAAAAAAATAAAATCGGAAGACAATGGATTTGGTCTCTACTTTCGGTTTTTTTTATTTTTTTTTTGAAATTGAGTTGAGCAGATTAAAGAAATTTTTTTTTTCCGATCATATCATAAATTAAACTTAAATCATATCTATTACTAAAAGATTCAATAAACACAGCTTAGGTCTAGCTAAAGTGGATTTATTATCCATCCAACTATCCACCTTCTACTCGACTAACCTGCAAGGATGATTTTGTGCCATGGAGTGAGTGTGTGATGTGTTGACTTTATGAGTTGCTCTACTTGCGTTGGCTCTTTTTGCGTGTTTGTGAGCGGGCGTGCGTGTCAACCGTGATCCTTCAGATTTGGCCACTACGGCCGACCAGCCGCAAATGTTCAACCGACCAAGATGACACCAGCATTAATGGCCAACATCAACAGCAAGGCTCATTCAGTGCAAGACAATTGTAGCACGGACAAATGTAATTCTCCCGCTCGATCTCGTAAAACCCACCCCAATTGCTTTGTTTCACGCCTAGCTCACGTTACCATAAGAAAATTTTTGATGCACCGCAGACGATATAGAAAATTTGACACAAAATATACCATCTCATTCGATTAATTTATATAATTATTTTTAATATATATTTAATATTTATAAATTAATTTTTTATTAAAATTTATATAATAAAATATTTTATCTTTAAAAAAATTATGACATCCTGTAGCATAATATAATCAAATTATAACATCCTGTAGCGTAATATAACCCAGGATGTCATAATATGATCTAAGATATCATAATATGAGAGAGATATTTTATCCAATTAATTTTGAATGTGCATTTAATGTCCACATGTCAACTTTTTCGTTAAAAATTTTGAATGACGAAAATATCTATATTTTTAGAAAAATTATGATATCCTGTGCATATTATAGATGCAGGATGTCATAATATAGACATAAAATATCATAATTTTTTAGAGAACAGAAATATTTTCGTCATATAAAATTTTAACGAAAAAATCAATCTGCAGATATTAAATGTGCTTGAAAAATGATGATTACGTCGATCAATCGAATGAGATGATGCACCCTATGTCAGATTTTCTACGCTGCCTACAGGGCATAGAATTTCGCTTAGTATAAATTTTAGCTCCTGCAGATAGGAGGTGGCTCGTATAACAACTATCCACCATCCAATACCCGGCGACTGTATAGAAGACCAGTAGGCTAAGCTAAGCTAACATTGTAGTCCATTATCGAGTCCATGATTATTATTATTATTATTTTAAGAATACGTGAATTGATTATTAGGGCCCATCGGACACATTGTTCGACAGGCGTCATTGGCGTCATCATCTAGAGAACGATGGAAGATTTGTCATGTAGACGTAAATTGGGGGCCAATTTCTTAGTTTGAGGAGGCAGCGACGGGCATGCAAGCCAGATAAGATAAGATAACCCATCCATCCTCTCCCGGAAAACATGGCTGACGTCGGATTCTTGGACCAGTTGGTTGCCAACATCGGACCGGGTCAAGGCAGGACTAGGCTGACCTATATGACAGCCCTATATATCTAGTGCTAGTCTGACACCGATATATGTTGCGCTTAGACATGGTCGGTGTTATCCTTGAACTCTCCCTATAAACCAACCCGTCCGATAGATTTGATAATTCAATTTCCTTGAATGCCTTGATGGCTACATGGGATTACATGATTGGAGCACATCTACCTACTTGTGGATTTCCTTCTCAATAGTTTTGACTCAAGAAAGAATAATTATTTGGACAGGTGACCTACAAGATTACGCTAACACGGCTGCTGGTTTATTCTTGTTTGTCCGCACATTGCTTGAGGTAGAAGTAAAAACTGTATGATCCTTTTTGTGACCGGATCTTCCTCCTGGATCTGCGGGCACCGGAAGGGAGGACAATTTACGGTGATGATGGTGGGGGCGAGAAAGAATCCTGCCAGTGAGAAGATGACAATCGTTTTTAGGATCCCTTTTCGAATTTGAGAAAACCCTATCGCAATTAGCAAATGTAAGAAAAAAAAAAAAAAAAGTTTAGGAAACATGTGCTTGTTGCATCAATTTACGAGTTGCAAATATACTAAATGGCATGCATATGCTTATTAGATTGAACATGCATACGTACACTAGATGTCGCCCATACCATCCTTGCAGTGCTCTTATATATTCTTCAACATACATGCAATGATTAGTAGTGTTACTAAATTTGCCTTCTATAATAGGAGGGTGTTTGAGAACGGCGGTTCAAACTTCACTTTAAAATTAACTACTTTGTATTCAATGAAAGTTCCAATTTTTGGATATTATTCTGACTCGCGGACCCGATCGAAATGGGTGCTTATCTTGATTACTAGAGGTTTGATAACAAGATCGTTTGTGCCATGAACGTTTCAAGGTCTTAGAAAAAGTATGCGGACCCGTGACAGCCAAGTTCAAGATGGTATATCGATCGATCAGATTACATTTTCCCCAAGCAGTTAGTGTGAATTTTGATATGATGGAAAGGAACTGAAGGCGGTTATATATATCACCAATCAGCCAGGGTAAGATATTGCATGCATGTGCCGTGGCCACTGCTAAATATTTAACATCTACGCACATGTTGGTCTTAGTAAACATGTTCGTATGATTCCTGCATGATGATGTACGCATTAATTTTAATACTAGCTTTAACTGATGAGATGTGTCATGAATCTCGGGCCATGTAAGTTCCGAATGCAATGAACATGTATATATAGCATGATACCTTTTCGCTTGTACAAAATAAGTTAGTTGCTGTAGCTGTTGTTTATTTTGTTCTGTATAACTACTCAATGCCGTAGAATTTCATGTAGCAGTATACAAATGATTCACTACAAGATGTTGTAATTAATAAAGAACTAATCATCTAATCTTTTTGCAAACCCATTCATGATTGATGGCCAAACATCCTCGGGTCTCGACTTTCCAGCCCATCACAATGAACTTTTTCCACACATAAACGAACACATTCTGATTGAAATAAATGCAGGGTTCCCCACACATGCCAGAATGGATGCTTGCTGGTATGATGAGGCTATCATGCACTACCATGTCAATCATTAATGGAGTTCTTAGCTGAACATTGGCTTACAAACATTATAATTGGCATGTCATATTGACGTATGTGCAGAAAGAAGACATCTGGCATACATGGACCATATATACCGGATAACATGGAAAATTTGTCGACATGCATATGTCTACATATCATGTCAATGCCAGGACCTCTTAAGCATTTGCTGTTCCTAACCATCATGATACAAGCAAACGCTGCAACAGTGGAAAGACAGTGCAGATTGCAAGTGGGAAAAGCTTCAGTACTGTTGCGGGATAGGCATCGGGGGCATCGAGCCCGAAAATCCCATACCGAAATCAACAAGAAAGTGTACTGCATATATATCACTGGCTCTCCTTACCACGTGAGGCGCCTTTTGAAGGGCAAAACCGTGACTCTGGGGGTTCTAGGGTACCTGTAGCGGGCCCGCCCCCGCGGGGAAAGCGGACAATTTCTCACGCTGGCCG
>KE504637.1:250631-265595 GCA_000441515.1 Elaeis oleifera | reverse complement strand
TCTCTCTCTCTCTCTCTCTTATATATATATATATATATATGTGTATATATATATATATGTGTGTGTGTGTGTGTGTGTATATATATATGTGTGTGTGTGTGTGTGTGTGTGTGTGTGTGTGTGTATCGCCAACACCCTCCACCCGAAAAACAAGGGTTGAGAGCTTTTGCACGGAAGAATGTAACAATTCGCCCTCTTATTGTCTGGGGCTAAGATCAAGATATAATATTCAAACACAATTTCTCATGAGCCATCCACTATGTTCTCCTCTAGTGTAGAAGGATAATAGATTCTTCTTTATGTAAAATCAGCCTGGGAAAAGATATATATCAGTTCTAATTAGTTATTGAAGTTTACAGCTTGTTCTTTATTTTCCTCAATGTAAAAAGAAGAAAATTATTTTCATTGAGGAAATTCTTATTGTAAAAAGATATGAATCTACTAGTGAAAACAAAAGGATGACTGAATCACCAAACAGAAGGAAGGGTAGCTGAAACACTCACCATGCATGACGATCTAGAGTCTACATATATAGGAGATCACCACTTAGAGGGGAAAATATGAGCATATGCTGGTAGTGATATGGATGGAAACTGACCTTATTGAAGCTAGTGATCCAAAGAACTCTTTCACTTATCCAAAAGGTTGGATTGTCAAAAAAACTAACTGCAGAAACATCTGTACAAGTAATATAGCATGGAGATTTTGATATTTCCATATGGTACTCGTGTAAACGACGAATGTCGTATGGAACATCTGCACATCATTCTATCTTATTTATCATTATGCATGTGAATGAAAATAAACAAGATAGTAAGTTCATGATGATTAGAAGTTGTGAACGGGTGAAAGAACACCTCTTTTCTTTGAAACAATAATCTACAAAAGAAGATTATATATTCTCATAATACAAATGCATGCAACCTTCTTTTTTTTTTTGTAGAAAGTAAAATTTCATTTCCAATGTTTGACACATCAATATGGTTACAATTTTTGAGCAAATAAAACTTTAAAATTCAAGCATTCCATCTGAGGACAGAAAAGGGCCTTTTACTGAGAGGAAACAGAGGAAGATGAAGATTAAAACTGAGGAGGAGACGATTCGGATGAATATAAAGGGCAGAAGTTTGTTCATTTAAGCACAAGGGATATGCAATTTTACTTAACTACAGGGGGATCTCCGAGCCTAAGCTCGAGATCTAATTCTTCAACAGGTCTGGGGCTAAATTTCAGTACCTCGGATTGGACTTGTTGCGGGTCACCTGAAGATGGTTTCACAGATAAGGGAGAAGTCGGATCAGTCCTCCGTTCTTCTGCTGATGGCCTCATCTTCCTCATCCGGATCTCTTCGTGCCCGAAAACCTAATTCTCTTAACCTCAAACTTTCCCGTCCAAGCTTTAATTCTGGGATAGTAAATAGTCCGACAGTTAATGAATTTTTGGGGGGTCCGTTGGTAGAGAAGAGGGATTCCTTCAGGTTATCTCGAACAATACATGCAGAATAAGAAGGAGAAATATTTAAGGTTTGCTCGCTCAAATTTTCTTGGGTGGAAGCTGCTGAAACCTTAGGAGAGACAGGTGATTCTCCAACACCACAATTAGGGTTAGGTTTAGGGTTAGAGCTGTATACCAGAGATCCAACCTGGGGTGGATATTGGGGGCCTATCGGTGGCATACAAGGAGTAAGAGGATGATGCTGACTATTTCAAGCGGTTCACTGGCGGGGCTTGAAGATTGTTTGAGCCTTGCTCGATCCCTCCGGTGCACGTTCATGTGACCACCCAAAGCTTGAGCAGATCGGAATTCCCGTCTACAAAAGCTGCATGAATAGGATCTTGGAGGCCATATGCACCCACCTAAGTGGCCTGCTGAATCTTCTGCGAAGGCTTGTTCCTCCCACGACTTGCTGTAGGAGGAGCCTACGGAGATTAAAGGGATCTGGGAGCTGAGAGCCATCTCACCCAGTTTCCTTCTACTCCACATCCAATACCTCTTTTGCTCCATGGCACTGTGCATGGATGAGGAAAATCCGAGCAAGAGTTTAGAACTTGGAAGCCGCTAGGGTACTTTCGGGTAGGACTTTGAGGAAAGGTGGACACAGATGGAGGAAAGCATCTGTAGAAGGGAAAACGTAGAATCTATAGACGAGAGAAACTCTCGGCTGAAAAAGTCTTTTGAAGGAAGTTTTGGGTGCTTGTTCTTGTGAAGCTACTTCTGCTCTTAGTTGTAGGGTGTGCTTTCCACCCTAAAAGAATAATGACTTAGAAGGATTTTCTCAGAAATTAATAAAGAACAAATAAAAATTAAATTTACTTCTGAAAGGTAATCGAGTAATAGTTAAAAGTTTGATTCAGATAAACAAAAAACTCATCAGCCTCATCTGACACGAAATAGGTGGCGGCAGTAATCTGTTTGAAGATGAAAAAGCTTCAAGTAATTAAGCATGGCCTACTCCTAATTAATAACCGCCCTTCTAAATGGTCTCTCGCGCTCAAACAGCAGTAGTCTAGTTTCACTAGGTCACCAAGGATCAACTTAATCCAGAAGCATTTATTTAGTGTTGATAATAATCAAAACTGTTAGATACACAAGCAGAAACTATCTGAATAGACAACTTCATCAACTGATATATATCTATATTTAAATCATGGCCGTCTAACGATAAATCAGTAGCTTATGATGATACTTCCTATATTACCAGCAGGCCTTGATGGCTAGAATAGACTTTGTACGGTCGACAATATAAAGAGTTGGCTGGACCAATCTTCTTATTATAATAATTAAGGGGTGGGGGGCTGGGATGCGTATGGACGGGATCAAAATGTAGTCAGTGCTGATGGATTAATTTAATGTGAACGTAAGTAAAATAATATAAACGACAACCGTCGTCTATCCACTATCCCATTTGTCCAATAATATTACAGGATTCCTACAAACATTCAATGATTATGTTTATTCAAACAACATGTATCAATAAACAAGTCATAACTTGTGCATCGATCTCATCCTTCATTTGTAGTTTGTTCTGTCTGTCGAGTGCATGTGTTTGGAATGCCTGCGTCCTATACTCAACATTAGGTCAAGATAATGAGTCAATTAAATCATTTTATAGAGAAAAAAAAAAAACTTCAATCTAGTAGTATGATCCCTTCGTCCTTCCCAATAAATATTCTTTTATTTCTGTGATTTATATATTAATATTTTCAAAAGTTGGCAGGTATAATTGTTATTTCTTTCTTTCTTTTTTTTCTAATATGAGTACGCGTGATTAATCCATCGAAAGACCTTTGATCAAATTGCCTTGTTGTTTTTCATGCAAGATTAAGAGTAACCATTATGGCTCCGTACATGGAAACATACCATCAAAAGTTCGGTCATCTTAAAAGACAAATGGGACGTCATGCTTTATCATAAGGAAATTTGATGGTCATTCGATCTAAGTTTACAGAATCATTTATTGTGGACATAGATTTAATTCTTCATTCTCCTTGGAGCCAAAATAAGAACCTGCTGACGTAGATTTACCAGGACTCTTGAGAGTAGTTGAGACAGAGTTGTATCTTGTGTGTCACTCCCAAATCTCTCCTCAGTCAATTGCAGTGGATTAGACAATGAAGTAGGGCAGACAACACCAATATTAGGAACGTTCTTCTTGTTCTTCTTCAATAGAAATACTCAAATGCTATGTCGACTGTCAGGAAAGGGAGATGTGATACTTTCCTTTGTTGCAGGTTCCACACCTCAGTTATCTTTATTCACCACCTGTCCGGCAAGAGAAAGAAAAGATCCCTCTCTTCAACATATTTCCCGGTTCCCTATAAGAAAGAAGACTAAAGACAAATAATTGTAAAGAGGTGCGAAGAGATATAGATATAATATATAAAACTGGTAACTTGGACATAAAGTGTCGATATTTTCAGGTTGAGGCATGAACTCAAACACTGAAGGAAATATAACACTTACCTGGATTGGCAAAACAACCAGCAACGTCTACTGTGCAATAGTGTACCTATTTGAAAACATGCTTCTTGAATTCTACCAGAACTTTTTGTTAGCCTATATCTTCTCACTAATCTCGTGTGTTAGGAGATTCTTCATGATCTTAAATAATCTCAATGAAAACCGAGGTATTGAAAGTTAGGTTATATGGTGTCAATTTGTAGATTGTTTGCTTTTGAGGGAGTAGGTGGTGCTGTAGTCCCACACTTCAAATCAAAGGAATGGACAGAAAGGGAGCCATAGAACTACGATTTTTAATATTCGCCGGTGTCGGTTGGAATTATCTAGTCTTTTAAGCCAGATGGACCGGGACGCAGTACAGTTCGCTGAATTGGTGCTCATATTAGATGAGACTTGCGGGATATGAGCAGTAGTCGCTATTTTTTTTTTTTTTCTATTTTTCTGGCCCTTGTTCACGTACGAGTTCCTGGATTTTCCAATATTTAACTGGTCATTTGTTAAATATTTTATATTCAATAATGTGACACGATGTTTTCTATCATGGGAGATAATTGTGCGACAAGTTATCTGTTGAAAGGCGCCTTGGTAATACGTGCAAAAAAAAGTTGATAACGTAACTGTGGATTCTCTTTTAAAAACGTCTGTTGTTTTGGCATTATTTGGCCTCTTCTCCTGGTTTGTAAACTCGAAAAGTTTTGGTTGATGATTGCAAACAAAGCCTGCATGTGGAAAATTATTCGGCGCAAAAAAGTATACTTAAAGTATTAACATCTGTATTTTCACGAAAAAAAGGAGCTGGAAGTATTAACCTCTGCAGTGTAAAACCCTTTTCTCATTAATTACCATCCACCAGATACAATGAGGAAAATCCATGAAAAGTACACTAGGTTCTTGAATTGCATTTGTGAGCCAAGTGTAGAGATAGTCGAAAAAAGAGAGGCCTTTTCTCGGCCAGTAAGCAGTACATGCATGTATTTGTAAGTCCTGATCTTTTCTTCACATCACTAGCGAAATAATATGTGGCCACAAATAACCATAGTCAACTTCTGTCTGGATAATTTGGCCTATTTACCTTATTTTTAAAATGACAACTTACCACCACCTTCAGTTTATGTGGGCAAATTCTTGATATTTAACTAGATATATAATTCAATGATTAGCTTCTTACTTTTGTCGGTTCTATAGATTTCCATTATCCAAAAATCCAATTTATAAGGTATAATTAATTGCAGTGCAGCTGGCATGGGTATTAGCTGATTGCAGATTTATCGAAAAAAAATGAAAAAGTACTTCATTTTATGCAACTAAAAGAACCTAAAAATTAACCTGCCTGTCGAATACAGCAGAATATTTTACCTGTCCGCTCAATCAAGTTCTAGAGAATTTGGATTTTTTTACTTTTACGCATAAATGACAGGTGGCTGGTTGTCAGCCTCCTTCATACCTCAAAAGAGAGAGAGAGAGAGAGAGAAAGACGTATCGACCATGATCACTGAAACCAAGAAACTAGGTGGTTTAAAATGAATATATATGTAGATTGTGCTCGAGAAGATCACTTTGCAATGCTCAGATTAATACAAAATGAGCAGAATTTGTACTTTTCTTCTTCTTTTTGCAGCATTGGGTTCATGGGTTTTATGATTGTGCTGGGGAACATGGTGCGCAATCCTCAGTAATATTAGCAGGATTTGTACTTGTCTTCTCATTCTTCTTCTCAGGATTGGGGTCGTTGCGCTTATGAGAGGCAAAAGAGGTCAACTTCTTTGTTTGATTGTTCTTTCTTTGTTTTCATCAAAAGATTTTCCTTGTTTGTTCGAAATTAAGGTGAGCAAGTCACCCACCTTTTTTTTTTTGGGAGGAAGCCCACTTTCATTTCATGAACCTAGTATAATCATAGTAAGCAGACTGGCTATTGTTTATCAATGCTTCTAGCAGTCTGCCCTTAATTTTTTCCTGAAAGGCTAGCAGTTTGCCATTTTGTTCTTCCATTCTTGTCACATGCCCATGTATTGATGCAAGCTTGCTGGTCTGTTAACATCGTTAGGCTGTTCTCTGGTTTTTCTATTGGAGATTGATAGCAATTTTCTAATAGTTGAGTTTATTTTATACGAACTCATTTGCAAGTAACCTGGATTAAGAAAATGGCAAGCCGGTGTCTTTCCAAATTCCATAACTAACCAAATGCGATGAATATTTTGTATCGCTCATGCATTTCATATGATTTTACTCAGGATATGATTGTTCAAGTTAGCTGACAAAATGAAAGAGGACAAATTTATAAAAGGTCTTACAAAGCTTCTTGTCATATTGATGTTCTATATCAAACAGTTATGTAACATTTCTTTGTGTTTAGATCAAGAGAGACTACATGGCATAAGTCCTTCACATTTAAGACAATCAGTAGATTTAATCATAGCGAAGTAACCAGCAATGAGAGGTTGCGTGCAGAAGTTTTATTTTTTTATGGAAGGGAAGGGAAGCTGGGAGCAGCCACCGGCTTTATTGAAAAGAGTTGCGTGCAGAACTTGCCATACGTAGGAGGGGATTGATCACCATGTGTTTGGTCTCCAACTGCAGGCACATCCTTGAGCTACTCCATCTCCTACGATAGCAATGGAATATTTATAAATATAACAATTTATGATCCTGAACGTTTTCTAAACAGTCCCCTATCGACAGAACTCATTTTGGTCTCTAACTTGATCCAAACGTATCGTTTTTATGAATCAAATTGTAGAAATCAAATCGTAAATTTTCACATTTCTTTTAACTGTGGACTTCATCACAAAGCATAGTTTAAATAATAGAGAATCCATTTTCATGGTTTAAGCAGCACTGCATACGTTGGCATGGGCATCGGTAGCGGCTAGGAGAGCATAACTCGAACAAATTAGATAAAGAGCACGAGCTCTGTGCATTCACATGCATCACCTAACAAACTTGGGCCCCACCAGTGACATTCTTCTTTAATTCTTGTTTCCCTTCTGTGGGTAAAAAACTTTATAGTTCCAAAGACAGGGCAATCGTACTTCTGGTATATTGGTTCTCTAAGAATATTATTGATGCATACACTTATTTTTCTCGATCACTTGACGCAAACTAAGACTTGTTATCACGAGGTAGGATTCTCCCACATATATTTATTTTCGCACGGTAGGATTCCCCACCCCACAACCAAAACCACAAGAAAAAAAAAACAAGCTGCTGATGCGATTGGCCACTTGCTTGTGATTGGGACTGAAATGATAGCAGCTGCTACCCAGTATATTATATTAATGAATTACATCGACTACTCAAGGAAGGCACTTCGCTGGCCACCTTATGTGTCACGAGGAAAGGTCTTTCTCATTCGGAGGATAATCTGTGCTGTGTGGAAAAATTTGGATAACAACAAAAAAATCAACTTTTAATATCAAAAGTATCTTTTGATATGATTTGCAGCAAGACTATCGAATAATTAACAATCATGATTGCATTAACGAAGTTTCAAAGAACTTCAATACATTTTAATACAAGGGTGGCAAGGTATGGTAAAGAAATTACAATCTAATGTTGAATTCCATATTCGAGAATGCATGTTAATTTACAGAATTTCCTATGACCCTTTCACACAATCTGGTTATAAGTACTTATTGTCAATGATAATAGCAGCAAGTCTATATGGTCTAGTGCTAATTAAGTACTAAAAACATCATTTCTTTCACTTGTAAACGCTTGTGTTGGATTTCAATGGAGAATAAGATCAAAACTTCCTTAATGCTTGGCATAAAGTTGTTAAGGAAAAAAAAGAAATTCGAGGAGAGATAAGGCTAAAAATGGTCGGATACTAGTATATCTATATCTACTTATTTTTTAATAAGTACGTTTGGATACTAAATACAGATGCAAAATTAATATCCACATTTGTTAAGCAAATATGGATACAAATTAAATATTAAGTAATATTCATATTTGTTCTAAATGGTTATGGATACAAGTTAGATATTAGTTATATCCATTTTTTCTATTCAAATATAGATATAAGTTGGATATTATTAAGATACAAATCATATTTTAATAGAATTCAATAATGAAACTAATAAAGGATGAGAACAAAATTTAGTTAATTGCACATGATACATATATAACGAAGGATGTGAGGCATAGTTATTAAATTCTCTTGGAAAATGAGCTGGTCAAGGATCCAAGTCATTGGTACTGCTGTATTTTATTAAAATATTAAAATTAAAGTATTTAAAATAAAAATATTAATATATTTGCATCAAATACTATAATTATGTTTAATTATAGCATAAACAAAAATAATCATGAATCATCTATTTTTAGAGAGTTTGTAAAAAAATTATATAGAAATATAAGAGTACATAGATAGTATTAATATTTTTAAATATTTTAACAATAAAATTTTCAAAATACTATAGAAATAAATATACTCATTTTATTTATTTAAAAGATTAATTTTATAAAATAATGATTAAAATAAATGTTACAACATACAATGAATGATTATTTAATGATCTAAGTATACATGAATAAGTAATATAAATACCTATATAAAATAGATAAGAACATTGTAGCTTGGTAGATGAGCAGGTGGCTAGTTTTGAATTATGGGTTTCGCAATTTATTGATATTTGGATTTGAATTCGAAATTTTTAAAATCTAATAAGATCTGAAAATATATGTCTGAATTCGTATGTACCAAATGGATGTGTTCAGATTTTACACATCCCTTTTTCAGCTTTGAGGAGAGAACCTGGAAAACCGAAGTTTTTTATTAGTAGGGTTATCAGTCTGGAGAGAAGAGTACGGTACGTTGACGTGGCTGTTTCCAAAGGCTCCAGAATACCCACATAGATTCAGAGCCCACCATTAGATTTTGCCCAGGATTGACGGGGTTCGTTGCCCACTCGCATTCCTATGGCCTCAGTTTATTGAAGCCATAATTTAGTTACATGCCAAGGTGTCGGTTTTGTAAAACTGGGGAGTGTTTCATGGGTAAGGAAACCTGCATGCCAGGAATTGGTCTGTGGTAGCTTACTCTATTGATTTGTTCTCTCGGTTGCCAGATTCTAAGCGCATGATGTTTAAATGGAATTAGTCAACCAATAATCCGGTGTGTGAATGGGCAAAAGATAAAGATCATTGGGCTGGAAGTCATATAATCTTATGAGCTTCGGGCCAGTCCACTCTGAAGCTATCCATGGATATTTATGCAGATTGGTTTAGCCTATCCTGTAACTCTATGATCTTGATGATTGTACTGGCTCACTTCACGAATCCTATATACTATTCAGCTTAAATATCCAAACAAGCCTGCAATCAAATCACACCTTGGATCACAAAGCCTTGCTTGCAAAATCTGTAGCTCTTCTTCTTCTTTTGTTACTTGGTAATGGAGCATGTTTTCTAGCATATTTCTCATAAGTAGGCTTTGCAGGTCGATGACGAGAAGACTATGGAGAAGTTGCGCACCCGGATCCAACATATGGAAGAGCCGGAAGGGATGTCATCTATGGTGGCATTTTTTTTGCCTAACTGCTGTTTCGTAGGTGACTGGAGGATTTGTCCTCTGGGAAATCCTTTGTGCACTGTCTGCGGTGTAAAAAATTCGATGTGAAATACACCATTTTGTCCGATTGGATCATGTGGCCATCACTTTCCAACGCATATTTAATGCCCATTTAATATCCGTAGTTCTACTTTTTCGTTTGAAATTTTGGATGATGAAAATGTCCATTTTCTTCCAAAAAATTACGATATTTTGTGCCGATATTATAGCATCCTGTGTTGAAATTATAATTTTGTGCACAGGATATCATAAATAAAAGAGAAGAACATTTTCATCTTTGAAAAAATCATGAAAAAATAGAATCGTGGATATTAAATACGTATTGAAAAGCAGTGGCTATGTAGCTTAATAGAATGAAACGGTGCACTCTACGTCGAATTTTTTACATCACAGACGGTGTACAAAGAATTTCCCTTTGTTCTCGTAGATAGAGGGATCATGGATTCTTCTCATTTTCTCAAGGGAGCTTACCTCCCTGGCGTCCTTCCATTGATATATAAAACTTGGAATGCCTTTTTGGAGATTCTATGCAATGTATTGCCACGTATCAACAAACTAATGCTTGTAGTCGTGTAGACTACTTAAACTTTTATTGAAGTGAATCACAAATTCACGATGGACAAGGTTACTAGGTAGTGTTGACTGTTGAGCAGAAATACCGAATAGCATGCAACTTGAGGTGTAGCAGTCCAAAGGGCGCATATCAAGCTGGTGTAGGCTTGGGCCTTGGATCCATAGCATACAGCCATGGACCACCTTGATGTCATGGTTGCCCATCTGTGTTGGACCTAGGCTTAAAACAACTATTGAATGTTTTCATATCTTACACGTAGAAACCCAAGCTGACCCCTTCCATCTTTCCTTCTTTTTGCCCTCTGCGTTATTATTCTTTTGCAAATAATGGACAGCGGGACATCCTTTGCAAATAATTTTTCCGGGTATTTTCTAGGAAACCAAACATCGCTTAGCGTTGCAGTCGCATAGAAGTTTTAAAATATTCTGGGGATCGATCCTGGAATTTTCAGCATCAAGAGTTATATAGATTTCTTCTCTAAAAGTTTATGAAGTGGTTTTTGAAAAGTTGATTAGGTGGACTAGATTTTGGTTAGCTAGGGTTTCAAACCGGATCTAGTTAGTTCTAACCAGGCAATAGAGATTCAAGAGAATGATCCAAATGATTGGATGTGATATATTATTTTAAACTATTTATATATCAAAAATCATGCAATATAAAATATACAGAGCGGTAAAAAAATGTGCATTGTTTTGTATTATTTAATTATTTATTTTTGATCATTTGATGCATAAATTATGGATCTCTAAATAATATAAATTTAATTTTATAAATAGTTTAGAAGTAATAGATCACAGAAAAAAAAGAAGAAAAAGACTAGGATTATTGATATTGCCCTCTCATTACCTAATCAAGACTAAATGGATGTGATTCGAATCCAATTATTCGGATTCTAGTCCATCCCAAAGTTAACTAAAGCATGTGCCAAAGTCATGTCCATCCGAGCATTGAGAAAAATCGGATGAATGAACCATTTATTTTGGAGTTACTGTTGAATGATTCAAAATAAATCATTTTATTTGTCTTTACTTTATTGTATTGTGCCACATATTTGTTTTGCTTCAAAATTTGGTTGAAGAAAATTGACATGCAAAGAGGACTCTGGAAACCATTCGATCGTGACACCAAGATGTTTCGATTTCGAAGTTAATGTTCTTGATCTACTTGATCTAAATAAAAAATTTTCTGAGCCAAGCAACACCTTAGTGTATCCCTTACCATAAAAATTTCTTGAAAATACTTATCATCCATCTCGACCACCTTCTCCCCCACCATTCTCAATAAAAGTCATACCCTCCTCTTGTATAGTATTTATGTGTGCATGCGGACATACATACATACATACATACATACATACATAAAAATGAACAGCAAACAAAAATGAAGCTGCATTTATAATGCTTCCCTTAGACTATTTTGACCTGGTACCATTGTCTACGAAACGTTCGACATCCCTCTAATTTAAGAATTCTACAGCTGTTATTTTATCCTCTGGTTATCGCAATCATCAATGACTTCCAATATACAAATATCAGAAAAATCTGGTACCAACTATAACATAGATTTGAAAGGACATAGCTATCAATTATTGATCCGTTTTTCAATTTGCCACCTCAGGTGGCAGGCGATGCCGTTCCTATGACTGTTGTTGTTACTGCAGAAGCCAAAAATAAATAGATGATTTAAAAAAAAAATTATGAACAATTGTAATCGTTCATCTGGTGGTCGATTCAATCCGCAGCCCGATTCCCTTCTTTACAGGCATGGGTAATTTTGATTCCCTCAATAACCTTTGTTTTAATCAAGAAGAAGAAGTGATGCATATTTAATGGAAGATGGATGCACAAGTCATCCAATCACCATCGTAAAATCACCCTCTAACCAGAGCTGCCGAGCCGGCAGCAACCTGTACACCAAGCCACATAGCAACAAGCTCAGCAAAGGCTACGGAACAACCTTCCAAATAATTATGAATAATAAAAGCCGCACCCGCAGCATAAGCTTGAGCTGAACCATCAAAATTAAGTTTCAATATTCTGGGGGGTGGGTGTGGCCGAGAAACAAAGTTTGTATCCATTGCACGAGCAGGGGTATGGTATTCAAGACACCACTCCAATACTTTGGGTGAGCATGAAACACAACAAAGAGCTGATCCAAAAATATATCTTATAGAAACACACACGCCTTCATTAACAGAGCTTCTGGTGAATAGGACATGGATTGAAACAGCCTCTCATTCCTAGCGGACCCCAGCAACGGAAAACAGGGCAACTAACGCTTTCTTCCACCTCTCTACCAAGGCTCTAGCAAGGAAATCAACTAGAGCCGGCAAAGAGGTAGGTAAAACCCAAGTCAAGTCGCACATATCGAGTGAATGATGCCAACGGCTCCAAGCAAAGGAACAAGTAGTTGCCACATGCTCATGATCCTCCGGCTAGTCTGAGCACAAATCAATACAATCTTGTCGGCAAAAGAATATTCCTATAGGCTTAAAGCAACTTGCAAGGAAGTTTGGAGAGCATCAGAGCACCAACCTCCGGCCAAAAAGCTTGACCCTTTGAGAAACGTGCAAGCCCCATAACCATTTAAGATTGAAAGAATTACCTGGTGGATGTAGTGCACTATATCCGTCTTTTAAGGAAGGGCATTTGATCTGTTGGTGCCTCAAGTAAGCCGATCAGGCCAATTTCCAAGCAGCAAGGAAATACTAAAAATATTAGACATCATATGAGCAGGGAACATATCAGCTAAAATAGGTCGATTCCATGAACCCATAGGAAAAATGAAAGAGGCAACCTACTTATATGAAACATCGATATTCGTGTTGTGATTCGATAGGAGAGAGGAAAGATTTTTTTTTCAACTCACTCAACTTGAATCCCTCAAAAAAAAAAAAAGATAATAGAATTAACAAAAATAGAACTCAAGTTCCATTTTCTTTTATTGATTGATATTCTATCCTAAAAATCGAGGTACATAACCCCTATTTATAATAATGATATCTATCTTGGCATAATTTGAATTGAATTCCTCTTTTTATCTTCCACAAGGATGTTCATCTTTAAACAATTTAGATTGAATTCCTCTTCCTAGTTTCAATAAAACTTATTATCTAAATAATTAATATAAAAAAAAATCATGAGAAAAATACTATAATTCTATAAAAGATAGTTTTGACTTTTATATCAACTTTATCTTCTATCACTCGATCTAATTCTTTATGAGTTGTAAGATAATTTTTTATTAAACTCTTTTCAAGAAAGAAGAATTTTCGTTTGATCAGCCTGTTTCGAGGCCCAAACATTAGAATTTGGTTTAATTTAGCTTCAAGATGCAGGCCAAAATATAGATCTTAAAAAATATTCGATTTTTTAAAAAGAATTCTCAATCAGACATCATATAACCAAATTATGAACTTCTGAAGTTTGACATATTATTCAATTTCTGATACGACAAATCTTGCTCCTGAACTGCATCTAGCCCTACTCGTAGTGGCTAAACTAATCAACATCAAGTCCTCGTAGTGGCTAAAGCAATCCATATCGAGTTTGGTGATCTTTCTGAATACTTATAATGGTCAAAGTGGTCGACATCGAATTAGTGATCTTTTGAATACTCGTAATGATGATGTTCCACATCAAGTTTGATAATTCTTTCGAATCATATTGATACAAGTAGGCCATACAGATAATGGGATCAAAAAAATTCACAGGTCACTGAGCACATTTATATGCTCCTACCATTTCCAACGATCCAAATGAACTAGTGTTGAATTATAGAGATAGCTACACAAATAGTTTGCCACATATCTAAACAACGGTTAGGCCTTGAACAAGAATGTCGGCAATCATAAAACTTAACACAACCTAGATTAGCCCATAAAGAATAGGCTACAGTACTAATTGAGCAACCAATTTAGATAAGCAAGCATACTACTTACGAAGAAGAGATTGGATACCAAGAACAAAATCATATGGGAAGGGTACTATAAGCCATTATATGGGACAGGCTTGGTTTCATACCATGTTTCTTTTTTTACATCTTAAAGAAGAAACTTAGAAGTCAAATAGCGATTAGATTTCTCATACTCACTGAGTCTGTTAGTTGCATAATTGAAATAATAAAAAATAAAATACATGCCCAAGAGAGATCCTTTATGATTGTCCATATCCTATAACACCCGGCCAATTGGGCCAAAACCAGCCCATTAAGCCCCAAAAAAAACAGAACGGAAGAAGACTCCCGATGGGAGTCTTCTTCTCCGATGAATTCCGGATGGAAACGGAGTTCTAGGACCATCGGAGCCCTAAGGACCTCTATAAATAAGCCTCTCCCTCTCTTAAGACCCTTCACCGGCGACCGTTGAGCCCGACTCCTCCCCTTTTCTCCGTGGAAGCCGCGGCAGCCTCTTCTTGTGTTCGTCGGAAATCGAAGGTCGAAGAGGCCACCGGAGTTCAGGTAAGGGTTCAATCTTTCTTCCTCTCCCTCTTCTCTTTCTTCCCATGATTTTAGACTCCTCGCCGGCCGTCGGGATCGTCGAAAACTTCATGAAACGTGAAATCCCTGTTTCGGTCGAACCCTTTTCTCCCTTTTCCGACCACCGGCGCCGCCGGTTGCGGCGTCTCATCTCCGAGACCAAACCCTCATCTCTCTCTCTCTCTCTTTGAGTGCTTGGCCACCGGCGTCCAGTCAATGGTCGGAAATCATGAAGAAAGGGACGGATCCCTATTTTTGAGGAAAAAAAAAAAGAAAGCTTGCCGGCCAAACTCCGTCGCCGACTGGCTTCGCATGGTCGGCCATCGTTGTCGGACCACCGGCCAAGCCACCACCTCATCGAAGCCCAGGCCACCAAAGGGGG
>KE504637.1:223573-235444 GCA_000441515.1 Elaeis oleifera | reverse complement strand
GGGTATACTTTGCCCGGACTCCTACGAGAGCCGGTTCACTTTACCCGGACTCCTACGGGAGCCGGTTCATTTCACCCAGATTCCTACGGGAGCCGATTCATTCCATCCGAACTCCTACGGGAGCCGGACTCTTTTCTCAAATTTTTATTGCAGGCAGACCTCGACTGGACTTCATCAATAAGCTGCCCCTATCCGAACTCCTATGAAGGCCAGGCTCCGACCGAATCCCTGTAGTGGGTAGGTTCCAGGCGAACTTCTACAACGGACTGGTTCCAGCAGCTGGACTTTTCCGACAACCGACTACCTCCGATGTCCCCCCACACCTCTCCGACCGCCGACCTTCAACAGTGACAACCGACCTCCAACGGCATCAACCGACCTTTAACGATTTCAGCCGAGCTCCAACAGTGTTCTACTGGTCCCTCCTATAGACAGGCTTCAACGACACCTGAATCAGCCAAGCAGTCGACCATCAGCCGAACTCCTCATGGAATCGAACCTCCCCGGCAAACAGCTTTTCAGTAAGTTCTACATCAGGCCAACCCGGTCGGACTTCACCAACGAAAAGTCTCCGTCCGACCTTCTACGACAAAGTGACTTCGGTCCGCTGAGCCAACACCCAAGACACCTAACGATGGCGAGTTCGTCAGCGACCTCGAAAACGTCCGAGCTCCTCTCAGACACTCAAGCTCCTCTCAGACAGAGAGTTATTCCGCTCCTCCAAACACCCCCACCGAGCTTCAGCCGACAGGCTCAGACTCCCTGACAGGCCACAATAATGGCCACGACTCTGCTCCATTTTCGTAACGGATCCCACGCGGCTCCATCATGCTCTGGCAAGTCACGACAACGGACACCACTCCACTCTCCACAACAGACTCCACGTGGCAGGCCCCGGCGATAGCCACGACTCCATCCCACTACTCTCCGTAACAAACCACTCATGGCCCTGAACGGCCCACCACCAGACGGTTGCAGGCATCGCTATCAGTCTGTTACGCCCTCTCTCTATAAAAAGGGATCCCCAGATACGTTATTCTCTAAGCTCTATTCTCTATCTCAAAACTCTGCTAAAATTTTCGTTCGAGCACTCCATTCTTGTTGAGGCAGAGAACTGACTTGAGCGTCGGAGGATCTTGCCGGAGCAACCCCAACTCCAGTTTAGACTTCCTTTTGCAGGTCCCGGTGGCGACCGCGGCATCTCCGACTCCAGCTTCTCTAACGCCGGCGGATTTCTGCACCAACAGTAATGATTTAATTTGGCCTTGCATATTCTTTAGGGCTTGCTCTAAGGAGTGTGCGGCCATCACGTATCCGACTCGGATGTTGGGTTCGGGCGTGACATATCCTCTCTCTTCCTTATCAAGCCTTTGCATTCATTATCTTCCTCATCAAGCCATTTCTCCTATCCATAAGATCTTTCTTTCGAGTATCTCTCTTCTCTTCCAAATCTCACATGCCATCTCTCCTATCCATGAAGTCTTTCTCGAGCTCCTTTCTTCTTTTCTAAATTCATCTTCTTTTCTAAGATCTTTGCATCTAAAAGTTTATGAAAATCGTGTATCATTTTACCTAGAGATGTATATTAAAATATTGAATGAATATTTAGCTAGATGTGTATTAATTGATCATATATTGTATACTGATGAAAATTAAGTTTCATAAGCTATGTATCAATTTATCTATAGATATGTATTGGATCGTTGCTGGATGTATATCAAAAAAGCTTACAGTATATATCAGTAAATCATCTAATGTATATCATTCAGTCATATACTGTGTACTGATGAGTATTATATTCTGAAACTATATATCATTTTATCTAGAAGTATGCATTGGAATATCGATAAATATTTTGTTAGGCATATATTAACCGGCTATATACTATGTATAGATGAATACTAAGTTTGATAAACTATACATCAATTTATCTGTAAATATATATTAGATCATTACTGGATATATATCAAAAAAACTTACAATATGTATCACATGATTATATATTGTATATTAATAAACTCCACGTTCTAAAAATTATATATCGATTTATTTGTAGGTGTATAATAATTTATTTGATAATTAATTTATTTAATATAATTATATGATCATGTAGTATGTATCGTTAAAAGAAATATATATTGAAAATAAAAAATATTATTTTTAATTATAAATTTAATAATTTATTAATAAAAAATTATTTTTAAATTATATTAAAAAAATATGATAAATTATAAAATCTGTTCCTTATGATATTTTATAGTGCCGGCCCATATGATTTTTATTCGGATACCAAAGCCGCCAGGGAAGGCATGACACTTGGAAAGCTACTGAAGATACGAAGCACTGTGTTCCAGCTTCCTAAATTGATCCGACGTGGGAGGCCAGCTATCACCTCAATTTGTCACAGCTGTCCTCTCTGTCCATACCAACCCTCATTGCGAGCCCCACATGCTTATGCTTCTTGAGGCATCCCACATGGCCGTGCAGCCCATCGAGCTAGCTTGCTGCTCCAACCAAACATGTGTCACAATCATGATGTAAACATCTTCTCGACAATGGAGAAAAATCATACAGGACGTGCATGAGGAAAGAAAATATGGGATAAATTTTTATTTATCATATTTTCTTTAGTACTCTCGTCTACAAATAAAAATTAAATTTTTATTAATAAACCATTCATCTCATGATTAAAAAATAAAAAATAAAATATCCATGACACCTTCTTTCTACCTGGACTCCAAAGTATATTTTTACGGATATACACTATATAATTAATATATATTAAATAAATTTGATATCTAGCAAATCAATATATCCATCTTAGTAAATTGATACATAATTTTTACAACATAATATTCATCAGGGCACAATATACAATCAGATAATACACACTTAGTAAATAGATCACCTAGCAACTCAATACATACTTATAAGTAAAGTAATATATAATTTCAAAATATCATGTTTACTAATATATACTACGGATAACAAATATTCGTCAACTTTCTGATACATATTACAAGCTTTTTTGATACACCTAATAACAATCCAATACATATCTCAAGATAGATGGATATACAATTCTTAAAATATGCTTTTTATCTGGAGGCATATGTTAAATCGCTATTGAGTGTGTATCAAAGAAGTTTGTAATTGTTGTGGACAGGAGACTCCGGGCTCATACAGACGGATCCAACTCCATCCTAATAAGAGGTATTGTCTGCTTTACCGCTCAAGCATACTGCGGCTTATACGCCGGACCCTTGGACCCAACTGGTACGTTCTCGGCTGTCGAGCTTCACGACTTTGTCTTTGAGCTTGGATCCAAAAGACACCTCTTGAGGGAAGGAGGGTCTCCCATCCTATATGTGAGGCTTTGTCCCTTGATTTGGACCCAAAGATGCCTCTTAAGGGAAGGAGGGTCTCCTATCTTATATAAGGCAGAGTACCAGCAAATGGCGCCCGGTGTCCCCCCCCCAACAATAACCCTCCTAGTTAGGGGGACTGTCTATCGAAGAGCCCCTACCTGGCGCACCATTTGTTGCAGACAGAAGACTTCGGACTCATATGGACGGATCCGACTCCATCCTAGCAAAATATATTGTCTGCTTTGGCACTCAAATATACAGTGGCTTATACGCTGGGCCCTTGGGCCCAGCTGGTATGCCTTCGGTTGTCGAGCCTTACAATTTTATTTCTGGGCTTGGGCCCAAAAGATATCTCTTGAGAGAAGAAAGTCTACCATCCTATATGAGGCAGAGTATCTCTGACTCAATTGATGTAAGACTAAAGTTCCCCACCTCCCCAACTGTAATATATATTAAGAGTTGGCGAGTATGCGTCATCCGATCAGATGGTACGTATCGATAAAAATGATATTTTAAAAATTATGAATCAATTTATTTGAAATATATTTTGAGTTGTTAAATAATTAATTTATTAAATATATATCATTTAACTATATATTATACATTGATTAAATTATCTTATCTAAATACACATATTTGAGTTACTTGGTGATAATTGGCTTGATGTATATTATACGAAGAAATAGGTGTATGAGAAAATGTGGCATAAGAAATCCATCTCATATATCTTCGTAGAAGGCCCGCCTCGTATGATTTTTGTCACCTGAGCCGCATAGGCATCGTTTGATATGGTGGTCCACGAAAACGATTTAAATATACCGACCGACAGGCCCACCAGTCGTCCGATCAGATCGTTTTGTGCGATCCTGCACGCAACCTGATTTCTTCTTCATTTTTTTTTTTTTATTGGCTAAGATTTCTTCTCCGTAGGAATTATGAATGGCCCGGCCCAACAATTTGATATTTGGCGTTTACAAACTCTCTATCTCCCTAACGTGGCACTAAAAGAGATCACGAAAATGACGGAGACGAGTATACTTAACAAAAGAAATCATTAAAAATTCGCCGGACAAGAAAGGCGTTACGGCAGGACAGGTATCTTCCGCCCCTCGAACGTGGCTTCCTGATTCGAGTCGACGACACGCCAGCGACGAACACGTGTCGTCAGCACAGCTATTGACCGGTTGCCGCACAAGAGTCAGCATCGTCGTCTGAGATCCTACACGTGTCGATATCCACCATCCTACGAGAGGAAAAAATAAAAAAATCCGAAAAGATAAATAATATCGAGGACCACATGCGTGTCAGAAAATGGAAGACCTTGACAGCTGTGTGGGTTGCTGTTCCTCGCCAAGACCATCCACGCGTAACGATTCAGAGAGGAGAGTCGAAGATGGACGGACTAGATGAGTCTGGAGCACGACGTCATACCAACCGTACCTGTCGAGCGGGCTGCCCGTGACGGTGACGGGCAGCTGCCCGAGGGGCGCTTTCTGCTGCACCGACCATGGGGGCTTTCGGAAGCGCTTAAATTTATCTTCCCCCCGGGTCGGAGGCGGGGATGAAGGCGGAGAAAATATCCGTATTCGTTTCTTAGAGTTTCGACGGTTCTCTTCAGAAATGGCGGGATTGTTTCGAGGCGGAGGCTTCGGCGCCGGCCGCCTCTTGCGAGCCCAGCCCGCGAACGGCCACGGCGAGGCGGCGGAGGATGGAGATCCGGCGGTTCAGATTCATCGCTGGCGCGGAGTCGAAGGGGCCTGATAAGGAGTTCAACCGGAAGAGGCAGAGGTTGGACTGCTCTGTTTCCCCTCTGGCGGTGCTGCAGAAGGGTTTCGGTAGCGAAGAGGAAGGCACCGGAGAAGGGAAGGTGTTGGAGTCGAATTTGAATGGGAGGAGCTCGAGTGCGGGACTTCCGGAGGCGAGCTTGTTGGAATCGGTGCCCTCCGATCGGTGCCCGAGATACGGGGTGACCTCCGTATGCGGCCGGAGGAGGGACATGGAGGACGCCGTCTCCGTCCGCCCGGATTTCCTCCGGCGATTTAGCGGGACTCGGGAGAGATACCATTTCTTCGGTGTCTTCGACGGCCATGGATGCTCGCATGTAAAATTATAGTCTCTTTCTCTTATTCTCGCTTTCTCTCTACTCTTACCCTTGTCTCTGATCGTTGCTTAATTTGCTATCATTAGGTGGCCGTATCGTGCAAGGACCTGATGCACGAGTTGGTGGCGGAGGAGATGGAGAGCGTGAGACCGGTTCCACCGCCACCGGCGGAGGAGTGGAGGGAGGTGATGGAGCGGAGCTTCTCGCGGATGGACGCGGCGGTGGGAGGTGGGCGGCGCGCCGCAGAACGCCAGCTGCCGGTGCGAGATGCAGACGCCCAAGTGCGACCATGTCGGCTCCACCGCAGTGGTAGCCGTGGTAGGCCCCAATCATATCGTCGTCGCTAACTGTGGCGACTCCGCGCCGTTCTCAGCCGGAACGGCGTCCCCATCCCCCTCTCCTCCGACCACAAGGTGAGCTCCTTCCGTTCCCTCATACTTTTTTTGGCCTTTCGGATGAGATCTTGCGTTGAGTGGTGTCACTAATGAATGGTTCGGCAGCCGGACCGGCCGGACGAGCTGGAGCGGATTCAGGCGGCGGGGGGCGCGTGATCTACTGGGACGGGGCGAGGGTTCTCGGGGTCTTGGCCATGTCCCGAGCCATCGGTGAGTGGCCCGTATCCTTGTTGTTGTTTTGGTCTCGTACTGCTGCTACCGCTCGGTGACTAACTTTTTTTGGATGGTTGATAACAAAAACACAGGGGATAGTTATCTGAAGCCATATGTGACATCGGATCCGGAGGTGACGGTGACTGAGAGGGAGGAGGGGGACGAGTGCCTCATACTGGCCAGCGACGGGCTGTGGGACGTGGTCACCAACAAGATGGCATGCGACATCGCTCGGATGTGCCTCAGCGCACCACCGGCGGAGGGGAGTGGGTCGAACAAAGCGTGCTCCGACGCCGCGATGCTACTGACCAAGCTGGCGCTGGCGAGGCAGAGCGCCGACAACGTCAGCGTGCTCGTCATCGATCTCAGGCGGAATTCGTAGCTGCTGTTGCTGAAGAGGACACGGGTTGGGCCTAAAATAGAAAGTTTAGGTTCAAAAATCTTCAAACAGAAGTGTAATTGTCTGAACTTCGTTCTTCTTTTTTTTCTTTTTTTCAAAGATATGGTTGATGGTGGTACCGCTATGGTTCCGGTGAATATCTGAACCATGGAGCTCGTGGCTGTGGGAAGGAAGGGGAAAGGAGGGAAATGATAAATTGAGAGATAAAGAAAGATGGATGTGGATTTTTTTTTCCTTCCCGAGTTTGATGAGATAATTAATGTCCAAATTCAGGAAGCCATCCCTTTCTTTCCCCTTTAACGTATGAGCATGAATGGAAGAGGATTAGATATTTTGTCTTCGATACGAGAAGCGTCGGAGGCTTAGAAGACATTTATTCAATTTCGAGACGGGTCGTTTGTAGCAGGATCCTGAGGATCTGCCGCAATGTTTCAAATGGAGAATAATACGTTTGGAACTTTAAGGAAAAATTGTTCTGCGGTCTTCTCGTCCGTACCAGGTTGAGGGCGTCGAAGGTGGTGGTGTTCGCAGATCCGTTTCATAAAAGGCAATACGGCCAGAACATGTACCTGCTCCGCATGCTCCTGGAGTCTCTAGTCATGGCTCTAGAAAAAATGGTTTGAGAAGCCAATCGTTCTAAACCCGTTATTACAAGTGAATGTCCAAAGTACGCGGGCCTCTCCCTATTCCCACCCCACCACCACCCCCACCAACTAAAAAAGGCAGCATCTTCTTTAATCGAGCCTAACCAGGTAGCCTCTAATGAATGGTATGTTCCTGCAATGAGAACCAGTGGGAGCTTTCTTCAAACAAAACCGACCATTTACGACTTTCGCGGGGATGAACAGTATGCCATCACCATCCAGTCCGGCGTATGTGAATCCATCGCTTGGTTATGCCATTGAGGAGAACAGGGGCTCTATTGCTAACTGGGCCAAAATATCCATAACCAAAGCCTAACTAAGATTTTGATAAATCCGCCTAACGGCCTCTTTCGAGGCAGCACATCAGCCTCTGCGCGCCTCCGTTTCGATACGCCACAAAAGTGTACCGGGATGCAGCCTAACCTGCAACCTCACCTGGCTACTGACTGTTGGCCTATCTGTAATCATGCTTCAGAAAATTCAAAACGTTGCGAGCTTTTGACCCCTTCAACAGGACTGAACCAACAGATTGATATGCATCATCAGGTTGGCCACCCCGATCCCCACCCAGCCAACAGCTACACCATTGGAAAATGCTGAAGCTATGTGGGAGCAAGAGCGGACCACCTCTCGCCTGCCGCACCCACGACCCCATCATAACTGATTGCTAAAGTTTAATTTCATGTGCTGGAAAAGCAGCTGAGAGCCCCCGTACTCTCCCTAGTTCCAATGCCAACTCATCTTTCCCTCCAACTAATAAACTCGAATGTGGTACCATTGCAGAACTCCTCAAAACAACCTCCCAACTGAAATATAACATACGTACCCCCAGTGGTCTCATACATACAGTCGCCTAAGCCAGAATGAGAGCTCAGCCACCTGAGCCACCTTTCTACCAGCCTGAATGCCTTCGTGACACCAACAACCAAATGACAGCTGACCAGGTCTTACTGCAAGTAACAAAACTGCTTACACTTTCAACAGGCCTGGATAGTCGAAATGCCCATGTTCTATTACTTAACCAAGATTCACTAATCAAGAAAAAAAGCTGGTACAGCCCTTCATCAGTACACTAGAAACTACATTCCTACGAGGTGCCAAAGGCATATGAGAGCTCTTGAAATAGATCCTCATCAGCTTTTATACTCCTTCACAACACAATCTTGACGCTCATCCTTGCACCATCAGACACTGAAAGAGGACACCACATCAAACTTCTTGAGATGCTTTATCACCAGTTCAGGATATCTGAATATATGCCTCACTACCTAATATTATTTTCCTTCTCACTCCTCAAGCGCTTTTAGCTTCCGATAACCTTTATCAGTGCCAAATAACCTGATAGTGGTGAAAAGTTTTATTGGTCAGAAGATCGTTCTAAAGATCATACAACTACAATATTGATACATGGCAGTTTTGAGAATCTAAGCAGCTAACTTTTGAAGTCCAAATGCAATGGATTGGTCGTGGGAAACAAAACAACCAGATGGAAAGATGTTGGTTGTCATAAAAAATGCCCATGGTCTCAAAACCATGCTCTCTGAATATACAAATTGTACAAGCAAGATTTGTCTTACACTTTATTAAAGTTGACTGATTTAGTTAGCCAAATACATGTAAACTAAACCAGCAAATTTTTGCATGTGTCAGTTAGGAATGCCATGTTCTTTTGTCTCTGGCATCTGGAAAGAGTATATTTAATAGATGAACCTACAAAGGTGGCACAAAGATGTACATAAAGAAAGAAAGTTCATGTTCTATAAATTGTTCTCGCATGCCACTTGCAAAGATGGCACAAGGACATATAATTATTTAGTTAGCCAAAACCATGTAAAACAAGCTGGCATATTTTTGCATGTGCCAATTAGGAATCCATGTTTTTTGGCCTGACATCTGGAAAGAATAGATTCTAACAGATCGCAAAGGTGGAACATAGATATTCATGAAGAAAAGAATCTTTATTTTTATAGAATGTTCTAGTGCTCTCAATTGAATTAATTTGCTTTCTGAAATCAATTTTGTTAAAGATAGATTCTGGTGGCCTTTTCATATTCCTACTGGGATCAAGCAGTCACAAAAAACCAAACCATACCCATCAGATCTTGTCCCAACTAGTTCAGTTGGATTAGCAACTTTAAAACTCTGCTGAATTACACCAGAAGTGGTGCCCACAAGGCTGCATCCTTGAAGAGCAATAAGGCATGGAGATTGGATCCTCTGCGGTGCAACAAAAAGCACCGCAGAGAGCGGTACAAGCATGCCACCTCATCTATTTTGATCAGATGGCTTCTAAAATTGAGTAAATTGATACCGTGAAACAAATGGAACAGCTTCCATTCTCTTTCTGAAAATAAAGGTTACCATTACCCTATGGCTTCCCCTATCATTCTCTGTCCTCTTCCTTTCCCTCTGAAAAAAAAGGGCATTAGCTTTCCCACCACCAACATCTCCCTCTCCTACTATGACGATGAGAACCTTTATGGGTTCAGATCTTGAGCATCATTAATCAAGCACTCCATGAGCTCTCCACCTTTATCACCCTCCATCATCATCCTAATGCCCTCGTTGACATGCTGCCAGGCATGGAAAGGAAGAGGATAGAGAATGATGCGGGAAACTATGGGGCAAGGGAACCCTTATTTTCAGAGAGAATGGAACATGTTCTGTTTTGTTTCACGATATCAGATTACTCTAGGTTACTTGCGATTTTAGAAACCGTCTGATTAAAATAGATGAGATCCACCAATGCACCGCCATCTGCGGTGCTTTTCATGCCCCATAGAGGATCCAATCCGTAAAGCATGGGACATGCACCAAATCAAAAGCTAATATAGGAACAATCATGATGCATTTTTATGACCAACGGACCTATTAATTCTATCATCAAGGATATAACAAGGTGTACTTCTAGAGAATGCTGCATGTGAGGTTTCACTGATCCAATTGTCTGAGTATTATGTCCATTATTCGTTAGCCTCTATTGTTGTTTACAAATATCTATATGTACCATATAATGAGATTTTTTAAGCGTACATGTTCATTGATGGTGATCGAAGGCAGGTCCTGCTGTCATTTAATTAGCCTCTAAAAATATAAAAATTAGATGGTGCAACAGCTGTCATGACTATGAGAATGGAAATTGCCGTCTGACTGATTCATTATATATATGCACAAAAATATATACTCACCAGTCCATGTAGATGAAAGTTGATGAGTAATTTCCAGACTTGGTGTAGAGCACACGGTGATGGTAGTCATGAAATTCCGCACTATAACATCAACCAACCAGGTGTCAGGAGATGAACAGCACACAACTCAAAAAGGCTGCAACCGGGAGTTCAGAATGGAAAAGGTTGTAACTCACCCTCCATATAATGGCAAGAATTTGGCAGGGCACCATGGGAAGTGGTACCCACTATGAGCCTCAACTGTCTCCAGGACTCTCAATATCACCCATAACCACAGAGTGAACAGATGCGGACCAGTGAGAGCAGGACCAATAATGGTTGCAAAGCCAAGAAATAATATTTCAGCAGGATGGGCATATTCAGAAGTCAATCCGAATGGCGTAGCATATCTGCACAATACATACATATAAGGAGAGTAGTACTGAACGAACAAACTGTAAAGAAACACTACTTACTCATGATGAATACTATGGACATGCTTGTATAGCCATTTTGTATGCAGTACTCTGTGTCCCCAGTAGAACACAAAGTCCTCAAGGATAAAGTAGAAAAGTATTTGAGATAGAATAACACTCCTGCAAAACAGAACCATGGCTTCACATAATAACATGAACCTTCACTGAAGTCAATGAGCAACTCCCATCTATTTTGATTGTACTTAATATTTTATTCCTCATTCATTTCAAGCCATATATTGGAGACATCACAAGCTTCTTCAAATGTTTTCAGGTGCAGAGCAAAGTGTGGTTTTTGATTCCACTAAAAATTGCATGGGCATTCATGCAAAGATGAAGCTTGCTTAGGAGCATAATTGATTCTAGAGCATCATATCAGAGGAAACCTGTTAATACCAGGATGGCAATGGAAGACTGCTTCTCAGGCCCATGTATCTGAAGGCAGGATAAGAAACGATCATAACTGGTAAATTCACACAGAAATGGTAGAGGATTAGGCGCATAATACATTTTTCCTGTGCTTCTGGAGTGTTACACTTTTTCTGCAAAGATCAATAGTTTGGTCACAGAAATGTCAAACCAAAACAAGTCATATGAAAGGTGTACATGGTGCATGCTAAAACAATGAAGTCATTGCATGACAGCTATTTGTGAGAGTGTCTTTTTTTTGGGTTGGGTTGGTGTGGGGGGTGGGTTTGGGAGGTTGTTGGGGCTAGGAATTCATGTCAGATCAGCTAATATAAGGACAACTACAAATTGATTCCCTAAATAACACCAAAAATGTACAAGCAAGGATTCTGGTACACATCAAGAAAGTTACAAAACGCCAGTGGAAGTATGCCAAGTCACTTGTTGACTGGTATAAGGTTCATAAGACCCCAGCTAAATCCGCAATTTTCAGGCCATGGACTGCTAGATGAATTAAGACATGGATTTCATAACTGGGCAGTTAAAAGCGGATTCGCCATCTTGTTAGCAGTCCTATTTAACATCAACATGGTTAAATAAAGTTTTCTTATCAGTGGGAACATGTAGCATACTAACTTGTTCAAACCAAGCATTTTTTTTTTGTGTGTGTGTGTGCATGTGTGTGTGGTGGTGGTGGGT
>KE504637.1:193824-223553 GCA_000441515.1 Elaeis oleifera | reverse complement strand
GTGGGTGGGTGGGGGGGAAGGAATTAGTGTCAGATCAGCTCAGCTAATATAAGGACAACTACAAATTGATTCCCTAAAACAATACTCAAAAACATACAAGCAAGGATTCTGATACACATCAAGAAAAGTTACAAAACACCAAGTCATTTTTGACTACTATAAGTTTCATAAGACTCCAGCTAAATACGCAATTTTCAGGCCATGGACTGCCAGATGAATTAAGAGATGGATTTCATAATTGAGCAGTTAAAAGCAGATTCAATGTCTTATTAGCAGTCCTATTTAACATCAACATAGTTAAATAAAGTTTCTTATCGGTAGGAACATGTAGCATACTGACTTGTTCAAACCAAGCATAAATGCTCATACATTTTTGATCCAAGAGGATCACCAGACCTGTTGTAGACCACTCTGGCCACTTTAGATAGGTTTGGAAGGGGTTTGGAGGCAAGCTCTGTTAGATCCAAGGCAAAATTGCATATCAAAACTTTTGGAGGCTATAACTTTCTAATATCACATAATTGAGGTGCTCTTTTTAAAAAAAATGGTCAACTTTTTAAATTTATGAGGATGCAACAACCCCAGGTTCATTGCAGCTAGCTAACATAAGGTTTTGGAAATATATGGGCCTTGAAACAGGCCAATCAAAGTAAAATTCTTTTGGATAAGACTTTAACCATGCATATCTCCAAAAAGATTTTAGTTTTTTCCATAATTATTTCTAGTAGCTTGCTGTTTAGAAAAAATTTGACCTCTTCTAACTGGAACATAAATCTGATCCAGATTCTACAAGGGCAAATCTTACTAGCGTTAATAGAGGACCTATGTAATAGTTTTAATCATGGTATTCTGTACCGATCCGAAACGGTCGATACACCCCATATCATACCGTACCGGCAGGGAACCAACACGGTTTAGGCCAGTTTTCAATACATGGCCCGAACCGGACCGATCGGTTCGGTACGGGCCCGAACTGCGCAAAACCAGACGGTTCAATATGGTACAGGTCCAATTCGGTACGGTTTAGCATCGTTTTTTTTTTTAGTGGTGGTGGATGGAAATTTTTTATTTTTTAATGTCGGTACGGATTGGTACCGTACCGTACCATACCGAGCAGGAACCAATACGGGTCTCGGTACCGATTCTTGAAACCTTGGTTTAATCATCTTTAATGAAAGAAAAGAGCTTAAAACCTGCTTTTGAAATTATAGTATTCTATATTATTTTACTCTGAGAGATTTGAGTCGAGCATATTGAAGAAAAAAGAATTTCCTCTTTCTCCCTGATCAAATTATATTTCATGGTAGAATACAAGAATAATAGCCATAGAACAACTGCTATGCAAAAATTGAAGGACAAGAGATTGTCCATACAAGATGATTTTGGACAAAGTAAATAAATCTAAAAACATGCTTTGATTGCTATGGTAAAAACAGGTTATTACAAGATAAATAGCATCCTTCTTATCTAAACACAAAACAATAGATGGCAATGTGATGGAGCCTAAAACAGACTTTGAAACACTAAAAACAACTGAACACCCAATCTCAGGTTCAAAGAGGTAAACAGTATCTTGCTATTTGTTACTCCAGTTGATGATTGGAGTTCAAAGAAGGCACAAAAGCTAGAAGTGGAACTGTGGATCAATGTCGATAAAAATTTGATGTTCCAGCGAAAAAGCATATGAGAGAGTGAGTGGCAATCTTTCAATGACATGAGAGAATGGATAGCACCAAGAGTAAGGTGCATAATATAGTTAACACAACTCATCAGCCTATACCAGGTTAGGTATAAGTGGAGATCATCATTTGGGATAAAACTTCAAATGGAGTTAAATCATGGTTTCAGCAAGAGACATAATGAATACAAATGTATTACATTAGAGTCAAATTTATATTGCACCAAATCATATACCATTAAGGAGAAAATGCAATCTTTTGGAGACATACAAAATGATGAAGGGATCTCTATAAATTGCAATTATGTTAAAGAAGCTGCTTCTAGAGGCAATAGAGTCATCACCACCAATCATCGACAATTAGTAGGTCGGTGGTACTGAATGACAAATGTCATGTGAAGAGGTAAAAAGGGAGACAGCCTGTGGAAGCCATTATTAAGGAGCAAATTTATATAATATCCTGCTTGGTAAAAAGATTTAGTCGAATGCCTAATAGCCTCTTTGATGTTCTTTCTTCAGTTATCATTCTAGTATCTGTCTTTCTCTTTCTGCTTCAGTTTGAATATATGTCAGATTCCCCCTTTGCTGCATTACCTATCATTTTTGGTGAAAAGCTATTGCAAAAAAATTGCAGCAATCAGCCCAAAGGTGGAAGAATATGAAAAAGAATAAATATGAATAATAATTTGTTATTTAGAAATTGAAAGAAGGATGACTTAGATGGTTTGGGCTTGTATAACATAAGCCAAGGGAAGTACCAACATGAAGGAGTAATTTCATATATGTAGAAGGAATGAAAAGGGGTAGAGGACCAAAAATCACATCGGATGAAATAGTAAGAAAGGAATTTGATATCCCAATATCTTTAGAAAGTATAGCTTAAACCGACCAAAATGGAGGAAAAGGATTCTCGTAGCCAACCCAACAAGTTTGGGATTAAGGCTCGCTTGAATCGAGTTGAGTTTAATAGTTTGTAATTTGAGAAGCCAAGTTCAAGGCAAGGGGTTGTCTATACCATGACCATTGTCTTCAACCACATACAAAGTCATGATACTCTTCAGGTCCCAAAGCCAAATAGTTTGCATTTCATCAAAAGACATGTTTTATGATACACTTTAGATAATAGGTGAAACTAATTCCTGGTCTAGATATACAAGTGGAAAGAAGTGGAATATCTCATTGACTCTAGTGCAATGGACACTATGGATAAGATGCAATATAATGTAGAACCAACCAATGGACAGATAAGAATCCAACGGCCCATAAGGAACAAGAGGGGAACAGATGACATTCAAGAACCAACTTGTACTTCCTGAAAAGAAGATCTAGTGCCATCAATTACAATTATTCCATTTTCAAAATCCAGAAATCAAGAAGGAGATGCATCGGAATCTGATCGAGGGGTTTCCCCTCCTTCCAAGAATCTAGAACTTATCAGAAGTGCCAATTTGAAGACATATTAGTCAAAGTAAAGTTGCAATATACTGAAACTTATTGCTGCGTTCCACTGCATGAACAGGGAAGAGATATTAAACTTCACAGTTCAAAAGTTAATAACATAAGCTGGGAAATTCTGAGCAAACCTGGATTTTGTATTTGTTGAAAAGATCCGCCCTCTCAAAACACAAAGATGGAAGCCCAGATAGGAAGAAAACACTTTCATGTATTATGAAAGTACCCAGAGTAGCCAATTGAAATTCACTGAAATGAGTGATCAGGTACTGCAGAACCAAAACTAGGAACGGTTAGAAACTATCCATGTGAAAATCAGTTGGCATCCAGTCAAGAAGCTGTAACAAGGAACTCAGGCAAACACCAAGGGTCTTTACAACTTTTCTGGAAACATGGGGATCTACTGCCAACAGTTGCGAGTTGAAACTGCCAGCCATTCTATGCAGAAAAGAAGTGCATCTTGTGAGTTAATACAAAGTCTACCATCCAACATATTTATTCTTGAAAGCACTTACATAAATAGCAATAGGAAAAGAAGTGCAGCTGCAAACTATAAACAAGTACAAACAAATAGATCAGGTCATTGTCATTCGAGCCAGGTAGACCCATTACTGAATTATAAACACAAATACCTTAGACAATGTGCATAACAATTACTTACATAACATGAATGGGTCAGAGGGTAACAATGCTGTCAATGTGCTATCAAGAAATTAGATATGTTACAATGTTGTCGATGACAATTTCATGGCTATCACAGGCACTTTCCTAGGTTCCTAGCTCCAATGAAGAGTGGTGCTTGCACCATAGGCTTTTTAGCGAAGTACATAGCCTAGGCTCAATGGACAAATCTGATCCCCAGGGTCTTTCTTGCTAAACCAGAAACTTTGTAAGACCTTTTTTTATATTAATAACTATTAAGAATTATTTTAACTTAACATTACTAAACATATTTTGAAGTTTTAGCATACATATTAGTTGAAATCGTAATTCAAATTTAATGACAAAAATGGTAAATAAGTATTAGAACTAAATTTATACAAACATTTTCAACAGTCATGGAAGCCATTGGGAACAATATACAACAATTTTAATATAAGTAACAATATCTAGAAGCACCATGTCATAATTTTTGAAATACAAAATCAGCCTTAAATTTTATCAATACCAGAATTAGTATAAGCAGCATCTTTTTGCTTTTCTTCATATGGACAATGAATAATGACCACATTCTTTTATTACCAATATACATGCACAATTCCCATGTATAATGAATGGCTCAATATGCAATAGGAGCTACAGGGCATAAAGCAGGGCCCTTTATAAAGTTGATCAATAACCAAAAGACTTCATTTCAAAAAGGAAAAAGAATCACCCGGAGGCTTTTAAACAAAAAAAACCTCGCCTTCCAATAGCTAAAACCCAAACACTAAAGCATGTCCTTATTCCAAAGCAGCTCATGCAAAACCACAGTCCATGAAAGGCATCGTAATTGGGAGGAACATGTCCCTTCATTTGGGAATTGAACTAGGCAAGCACCTCAGGACAGAAGTGCAATCATTTGAAGACCAACATGACACCTACAGTCTTAAAGACTACATATTCTAAAAGCTGTGACCCACAAAAGATAGCAAGTTAGATACTTAGATCAATTGTACAAAGCATATTTGAGGCAATACAAAGAGTCTTCACGAGCATTTAATCTTTGTGACACTAAATGAAATATGAAATTGTTTAACTATTATTGATAGTTTGATACTGCAAAACTGAGAATCTCATTTTTCATGTGATCTTCACCATTGTTTTCATGAGACTGTGATTCCTTTGGGAGAACAAGCTAAGTGTACAGAAAAGTTCCAACTTGAATCAAAAGGAACTGTTCTTGAATTATACGTTTGGGGTCAGACTATTTCTAATGTCTTCTTATAGATCTGAGATTAGGTGTATGGCATAGACAACAAATTTGTGCAGAAGCTAAAAAAGGAGCAAAAAAAGAATTCTTAACCATGAATTTTTTTGAAAACACTGATCTTGACCTAGAAGGAACAAGGATGTTTTAGTGCCAATCTTGTTCCATCAAAAATTATGGCTTAGCTCTAGTAGCTGTGCTTGTGACTCATTCTTAACGAAAGAAGCCCTCTAAACATCATCAACATGTTTTTCGAGATATGCAATATCACTACTTACTAGACTCTTCAAGTAGCATCCGAAGACAGTATTAATGGATTGGTTGATTTTATTATAGAGTTATAAGCAAGCAGGCTCACACCCATTATGAACAAATGTAATGTCATAATATGAGAACCAAGACATCAGAAGGTGCCAAATCAGTAATCAGGGATAAACGTAGTGGTAATACGACTAAACTTCGTTCAGAAATTTCTAGAAAATACAAGAAAATATGAACCCAGAAATGATCGAATACTATCTCGCTTCCCATGCAGCTTCTATATTCGATGAGTCCGTGATCTTGTTTTAATCTTCGACATTGTTTTAGCAGTGCCAGTAAAACACTGATTCTGCTACCCGGTGTGCCTTTTTCCCTCCCGGCAGAAGCCTCCGGTTCCTCTGCAAACACTCCGCCCTCTAATAAACCATCTAACGAACAACATCAAGAATCGCCGACAACCCGATCAAAAAAATCTCCAAAACCCTAGTAATGATCCAAAAAGTCAAATCAAAACGTACGACCATCCAAGAAAGCCCAAGAAAGAGCCCTTCAAGAAAATAAAATAAAGAACAGATCAGAGGAGATTTTCTGCAAAAAAGCGAGACAAGAACCAGAATCACAGACCCGATCGCAGGAAAGCACAGAAACACAGGTACTAGGGTTTAGAGACGGGGCTTCGGAGAATGCGGCAGGAGAAGAGAGATGGTACCGTCCAGCCGGATTCGAGAAGGGACGCCATGGCCATGAATGGATGGGGGAGGAGGGCGGCGCCTGGAGAGCGAGATTTACTAGGAAGAGAAGAAGGAGAGGAAGTCGGTGGAGAGGAGAGTGGGAGAGACAGTATGCGCTCGGGCGCGGACAGAGACCACGCAGCCGGAGGGACAGACTGTCATCCATGTGGTGAGGGGAAGCTGTCCATATATGGAGAAGAGGAATCCTCGTGGGGCGGATTTTCAAGTGAGATCAGACTTGCCTTGGCCTGGCTATTCGACCCTTTTCAGCGATAGGCAACTTGCTCCTTTTCTTTATTTTCTTTTTTCTTTTCTTTTTCCGATAACAGGGGGATGAACCCCGCATCCGCTGCAACTTATTTGCAGATTTTGATCGAAGATTGCTAAATATGCCAGATAATTCGCTACATGATTCACTTCCGTGAATACATGTAACAACAGAAGAAGTTGGATATCCGGAACCGAGCAATTAATATTTCTCATAGCTGAATGTTGCAAAGAATCTTTGAATAGCTAGTCGGCTCGTGTTTGATTGTACTCGGATCGTATCGAATTTAGATTCAAATTAAATTTGAGTAACTCATAAATTATTTGTAGAGTTGTCAATACAGATCGATCCGTTTAGATTCATTTCGAATTTATTGGGTATAGAAAATAAATTTTATGGATATCTTCAAATTTATTGGGTGTGGAGGTGAGTATTTTTTTATCCATTATATATCGAATAGAATTTAAATATAAAATATTAAAATTAAATTTAAAATAAATAATATATTATCTGATCCAAATTTTATCCGTTGCCGTCGTTATGAACAGAGCCCATGCACGCTCCATAATAGAGGTGCAGCTGATCGGCATTAATTGCAACGTAACTTCACGCTGTAAGAATGGACTGTCGCTGAAAAACCGAAGGGTTTCCGCGCAGCTTCGAGAGGGAAATACCAACGACGTGGAGAGAACTCCTCGTTGCGTGGCACTTGGCACGTGAGAAATGAGACAACACAATAACGCCACCAAGCTTACCCTCCAACCTTAACGCGGGCAGAGCACGGGGTGGTTCTCGGTCCCTCGTTTTGATTAAGGCGGGCCTACCGTCACTAATTCCGGCTCGACTTGGTGGAAATGTATCTTTGGGTTTCGTCGTCTCAGTAGCTCGATCTTTTTGCAACTAGCCAGCTATTTGCTGGCGACGTTAACTTACCACCAGCCGATGCCATGCCACCCCCGGCGATCGCTGCAGCATCAAGACTCGAGATAAAAAGTTGCAATGACATCACATCACGTGCTCTCGTCCTAAAGATGGCCCACAGGTGTTTCACTCAATTACCATATTCAGTGCGCGGTAGGTTTTATTATTATTTTCTGCGGACAAGTCACATGCAAACGGAAAGAAAATAAAGAAAAGATTCTTGATGGACCCGGACGCCCTCCCTGTGGAGCATGATTGTTTGTAGGACATGCATCAGTTACACAAACAAGCACGTTATAGATGAACTAGCATTGTACACATGCTATACACGTGGAAAGAAATTTTATTATTTAAAAATTTGATGGCCGGCAGAGAGCCCGTTTGATATGATTAATTCCATGTAAATATATATTTTTTTAATTTTCAGCTTGTTCAAAGCTCTCTCTAAAAGATATCAAGCATTTCAATTGCAGAGATAATTAATTTTAGAAATATCAGCTTAGAGATTCGGCACATCTTAGTCTATGCATTAGCCATCATGAGTTAGGCTAGCTGTTTATTGGTTATCCGTGCATGGTTGATAACGTGTGGGAAGAACGCAGTCGTCGCACTGCATGCAGTTGTAAGTTTTTGAGCAGATAATTAAAGCATCAAATGGAAATTATCAATGCAAAATCTCCTTCATAGTGGTGGGAACCTGAAAGAAAGCTGCTTCGACACCTAGAAGCATGGTCCAGGCATAGAAGATGAAGCAAAGGCAGATTTCATAAAACGTTGGATATGGATGAGACTCTGCCAAATTTCACATAAATTTGAAAGGCGACGAGTGCTGTCCAAACCGGCCCCAGCTGTCTGATGCCAGGCCTAAGCCTAACACAAATCTGAACATGTTTCCTGAATTTCCAAAGCTCTGAGCCTGGGAGCGCAGCTGAGATTAGATCGCCCAGTCACGTCAGCTCTTCAACCGGTCTGACTCATTCTGCCGAACCAAGCAGCCAATAGATTGCAGACATCTCCAACATGACTGAGATGCTGCACCTCACAGTAGGGGAGACAGTCAATAGAGGAGGCAGAACTCCTATAAACGGGACAAGCCTATGCCTACCGTGCTTTCAAATCCTATAACAGGAGGAATACCAACCAAGCAATGAACGACCAGTGCAATGAATGGCCTTTGTTACTTTTCCCACCGTACATATGTCACGCGTTAAGGAAATTCTGACACAATGAACAACTAGCAATCCCTATTAAGAACATGTTAGTATTACGGATCTCTGAATAAACAATAATCTTAACCTTATCTTAAGAGCATACTGCATCAAAATTTCATCATCGAAACTTGTTAGTAGATCCATTTATTAAAATGATATTTTAAAATGCCAAAACTGTGATTATGCGTACAATTAGATCCTTCAAGGCAAAAATTTACATATATTAGCAGTCAATTTAATTCATGGAATAGTCCGCAATCTATAAGGATCTTGAATTGCATGAGAAATGATCAGCTGCTTGCTAGTTCAGCCTTTGGGTGCCTTTAGTAAGGACCAGCAAACAGGGGGAAAAGAAGACCTCATCCGGGGCAACTCCAAATGAAAATTGAAAATTATATAAATTTTTGAAAATTTCAAAATAAATTTATAAATTTCTCCAGAGCAGGATGGTACCAAATTTTCAAAGCACCAATAAATCCTTGCTTCAAATAATTATCTTTTGTGGTTTTGTAAGTGAAAGCGATCTAATTTTACTAAGCGGTGTTTGACGGGCTGGAAATCACCTTGTCCACAAGTTTCTGAGTCATTCCTGCTGCAACCCTGATAGCCTCCACGAATATACATTTGATCACACTGTAACTTTGCAACAGAAGCGTCCATACCCACAAACATCCACTCTTACGATAAAATGTTTAAAGCAACATAAATTGAGATTTTAAATTAATGGAACAATGAATAGGCCATTGATAAATGACATCATAATTAAACATACTCATCAAAGAATTGCTGTTGAACCGTTCTTCGATCGAGAAAATCACTCAAAAAAAGTTCACTCAGGTGTACTGCACCAATCACTGATAAAAATGGCACGTTTCACAATACCAATTCAAAGGAAGGAATGACAGTATACACCAGCTGAATGGTATTTTGTGGCATTTTTATTGCAACACTGCTAGATCATGCAATATTACTCCTCTGAATCCAAAGAACATGCACAACACAACATTGCGCCAATCAAGCACCATCATCCATGTAATTATCCTTACCAAGTCTTCAGTCTGGATCCGGGAGAGAGAGAGCAAGAGAGAAGTGTATTTCTTTCTGAAGACAACAGGGATAACTGCATAAACTTCAGGAATGCAGCATCAGTTTATCACATAACAATTCCTTCCTGCTAGCATACGGGCCTTCGGATGTGTCGCGCAGGCTGGTCCTCCATCCCATGGCCTCCGTGATTTCTTGAATCTCATTTATAATAAATTTTGAATCACGAATGTAAGCATGCCCACCAGGTCTTAATATGCGATCCATCTCTAGTAAGATGCTTGAGATGTTGCACCTGACAACAGGAGAGACATTAGTTCAGCCAGTTCTTACAATGGAATAAGCCTAACTGCTTCCAAATCCTGTCTACCATGACTCATCTAGACCATCTGCTTTCCGAACATGTTAGAAGGCCCATAGAAAGCCAATAATAGGACCGTCGCCAACCAAGGGTCACCATATTTTCCAACTAGAATAAATGTAAGGGGTTCTTTTACCCCAATATCTTGGTGTAGGTAGAGGCAGACAGAAAGCAACCGTGTAGAAAGACAAATAAAATTGACAATGGACATAAATATAAAATTGTGCAAATTAAAACTGCTTGCTACAAAAAATTCTCAGCACCTTTTCTGCTCTCTGGAGAACAGACCAAAAGCATGCAGTAGATCATAAGTTCTTGGATATGTATCAAATGGTTCGCACCTGTAGAAGAAAGTATTATCAGGTTTAAAATAATAAGAAATTCAAATAGACTGGCTAGAAGCCTACCTTTCTTCACTTTACATTTTGTACATTTTATTCAAATTACTTTCCACTGCTGAACTTAACATCAGATTTATAATTGATATTCAGAGTGCTGACTTATAACCAGTCATATATTTAAACCTGAAAGCACTCTTATATTTTACTATAGATTGGGCTCCATGCTGTGAAATAGTATTACATATTTTAACAAAAGGATTGGTAAGATTCAAGGCCTAGGTAGAGAAACCAATGCAACTGTTTATGATATCAATCTAGCATCTGAAAGGCAAAGCATGCGCAGAGTTTTTTCGGTTGACATACCAGTTAGTTGACATACTTCTTTGACCAAAGCTAGTATAGTTCAGCTTTTCAGGTGAATTAGATAGACATATATAGATGCAAATCATATATAAAATGGTGAAGAAAGAAAATAGTCTAAAGTTTCCCATGTTTAGAACTCAAAACTGAATTATCATAGCAAGTCAATTTTATCCATTAAATGATAGAGATAACAAGGTGGATAGACCATACCAGTCATGGATCACCCCTATGAGTCCACGATCATATATTACAGGCAATGTGTTGGGTCCGCTAACTGGGACAACATTCATTACCCAGCAATCAATTTGATTGTTAATTAATGCCGCTGCAAACCTGCCACAAGATGGTGATACATGATCATATAAACAAAGGAATGCCGGCTCAGCAGCATGGTGCAGCAGGGGGAGCATAAGCACAGAATTGATTGGTCTTTTCCTTTCTTTTCTTGTCAGTAATCCAGATCTAGAGTAGTCATGAAGCAGAAAAAAAACTAACATATTAAAAGAATAGGTCAAAGCCAGAGAAAGGATGATATGAGGAAGAAGGCCATTTTACATCCAAAGTAATAAAGGGCATAAATTTTAACAGAAAGAGGGTGTGCCTACGTCACACTTCAACAAAATGATCCACGACCATCACTTGACTGTTTGCCCTCTTACCATCTACACACTCCACATAGCTTCTGTTGTAGAGATCCATATTAGATTTTAAGTGAATTGATTTCTCCACTATGATTAGACCAACTAGTTTTCTGAATCATCATGTCATCTAATGCAATATTTCTATGTGTGCAAACAAGTGGTTTTTAATATATGATTAGGAAAAGCAAGGTTCCAAATGCAATAGGCAGTACTACATTGAACCCACCTCAGAACCCTGTTCCCACTTTTGCTTCAGTTTCTTAGTGCTTCTATGTCGTGCTTTATAGTTCTATCGAGTATCTTTCATCAGTAAGAGCAGACTAGAATTAGTTCTAATAGTATAAAAAAGTACCACTCATTATTCTATCAATATTTTGAATTTACAGATTAGTTGTCTTTGATAATTTTTAATATATGATAATTAGATATGTATAATATACTGAAGTTTTGAAAGCTTTCCCATGCTGCACCCACCCCAACTCATTAAACCAAGGGCCCAAATAAACAATCAAATCAACCACTATGAGAATTAATCTTTTTCTACCAGTACTCAAGTTCAATTCAAACCAGTCAACGTAAGAAATCAAATTACACTACCATACGACCAACAATCTGGAGATATTTAATCCAAAAAGGCATCATCCTTCATTAGAGATATTATTTTACTATTACTATTACAGGATCTTCTAAAAATTCAGCCAATATACTGGCTGAAAAACTGAGATAATTTAGAACACAATGTTGAGCTCAGTGTAACAAGTACCTCTAGGTCCTAATTTTCTTTTGTCTGCTAACACTTTGATCAATAAAACTATCAATATTATCAGCTTAATATTAAGGGGGAAGATCAGCAGATTAAAAAGCTCCATTTCTTCAATTGTTAAGTTAATAAAGCTTACTCACATTGTTTATGGTCCAAGTTTATCTACTCTATATAAGACATATCTTTTTGGTAGTCTGTAGAAGTATTATCTGAATAATATATTTGATCACTGCTTCCAAAATTTTGTCCTAAGTTGCTTTATTGTGGTCAATATATCACTAGTTATCCAATTAATATCGCAGTCTACACATGCAAATTATTGAGGTACTTCTCTTGCTTCAAAAGCACAAGAGTGCACCTTACATAATGATAATGGTACATTAATCAAGTTAAATTATAATATGTTTGCTATTTGAAAGTTTTACTCCTTTGTTAAGTGTTCAATTGTTGTATAAATGTATCAAATCACACAAATATGCTTGTAACATCTTAAGATATCATATGTCGAGTATCTTATCAACACTTCAAAATGGAAGTGTGAAAGGGGAAAAGTTTACCCTCCAAATCCAGCTCTCATGTCCATCACATTCCGCAAATTCATATTTTCCAATGAAAACCCGGATATAGCCTGAAATGATGTCATTCCAGTATCTTGTCTCTGCCGTGAAGAGCTCGTTTTTGCTATGTAAGCATCCATTTCTACACCTTGAAGCCTTTGTGGGGCTCATTCAAGCGAGCAGGCCAGGCTGTAATATTTGCTCCATATTTACTCTCCGGAAGTTGGCTAATGCACACTTTCAGATCAACATACCTGCAGAAAGATCTACTTACAAAACACAACAAAGGAAATTGAAAAGTAAATTGAAGAAAATACATTCAGAAAGCATCAGGCAGTGCATTTTGGTGAAAAGAAGTGACAAAGCATTTTGGTGAAAAGAAGTGACAAAATCTCTTTCTAAATAAAAGAACCTTGTTATTCAGCTATCATTTTAGATCTTTTTTAAAACTTATAATTTCCAGAGGTCTATAAGGGTTGCTGCACCAAGAGTGCATAGTTTGCTACAGCAAAAGATTTAAGGCTGTAATCGGATGTTTAGTTAATTCATGTTTTATATTCTTGTTATTAAAAAAAAAAAACTTAAGTTTAAGGAAGAGGTCTCCGGTTGTAAGGAAGAGAAACCCAAGGAAGGAAGGTTGAGATGGAATGAAAGAATTTGGCTTTTCTTTTAAAGAATAAATATGGTGAGAGTGCCAGAATCTAAGCTCAAACAGAATCTCTCCTGGGGCATGCTCCGAGGATAGGGGTGTAGATCAGGAACTTAAATCCAGCTGGCTTGTGCTTTTCAAAATTAATAAAATAAATCTCCAATTGAAGGATCTGGGCATTATGTGAATTTCCAGAACATAGCAGACTTCAATTTGGATAAAGTTATGACAGGTCAAAAACGTGAATATCATAAAATATCATGAGCACGCATTAATGGGGATAACAATAATCTTTTCACACTATAGTTAGTAAAGTAACTAGAGGCAACAGGACAAAGAATAAGCTTTACAAGGTGATATATGTATGGATGCGGAGAAGGTGGGGACACCCAGAAAGAAGCTTCTACAATGCCTATTATTTGTTTAAAATTCCTATATCAAACAAGGAAGAGCATCATCTATAAAAACAATTCTGGGTCATTTTCTACAACACTGAGCATAAAGGACTTGAAGATACCAAACATTATTTGGGTCATCTTCTGCATTGCAAAGTGGAGGTTGGATGTCAGAATTGCGACTCGTATAGCAAGAGTTGTTTAAAGGCTTTTGCCATATGGCAATATATCCCTCCTTCTTCACAAGTTTCCAACATATACGAGCAGTAAGGTTCTCCATCTCTATACATATAAATCAGATTTCAGATCCATGTGCAGAGAAACAATAAAGAAGCTTCATCAAAGCATTCATAGATACAACTGGACAAAGAAACTATTGATTCTAAAGATAGATATACTGGAACCTAATATTTCTGCAGATAAACTAGGAGTTGAAAATTTTGTAAGGAAAGTTATTGATTCTGAATATAGCTATGCCAAAACCTTACACATCTGTGGATAAAATAGAGAGGGAAAGGCATTATTTATGTAATTTTTTTCCACAATGAGACTAAAAGAATCAAACTTGATGTTTCAATATCACAAAGATAACTATAGAATCTAGGTTATTTCTTATTCAGCTCAACATGTGGAAACCCACTCTGCAGAGGTGCACCTATCCTGAATTTTTACTGTTACTGACAGGATTAATGAAAAAGAAGATTTCTGTGCAGCCAATCAAAAACAGATGGATCTGTTTGCTGAAACAAAAAAATTAGAGGAACACTTCATCAACCATTTCATCATCTTATGCAGAAGGGTTTCAGTTAAGAACCACTAGTTACATAATTAAATGAATAATACCAGGGGCAATTGCCTATTTTAATAAAAGAGTTGCTAGTACGCTGCAAAATCACAGAGTTACTGAAAACCAAAATAGGACATCGAAATAGCATAAGAACTAACAACAGGATATTCCTTAGATGATCTCAAATTGAATGTTCATGCATCAAACGTACACAAAGCCATGGCATTGGAGCGAGACAATAGTATATTTACTCTAAAATGGGGACCAAATAGAGGATAGGGGGAACAAGTGAACTTGTTTAAGTTATTCAAACAAAAATATCCAGGTAGATGACAGTCTCTTATGCAATAGATAGTCAAATAAACAATGAACAAGAAATACTATGTACCAAACACCCCCAAAGTTAAAAGGCTAAATATATGAATACACTAAATCAAGGTTTGCCATACCGTGCAGAACCGGCCGGTACACCCCATCTCGTATCAGACCGGTAGGGAACCAGCACGATTCGGCCGGTAAAATCAGTACACCGGCGGTACCGAAGAATAAAGAACGGAAAGTGAGAAAGAGAGAAGAAGGGAGGGAGGTGGGAGCCGCCGGTGGCCGGCTGCGGCCGTCGGAGGGCTTCCGAACCCCGTATCGCCCGATAGGATTTCAAGAGAGCAAAAAAGAGAGAAAGAGCGCTCGAAGGGGGCGGAGAACCTACCGGACAGACGGTGCCTCCGTTACAAGGCTCCCGATGGTCGGCGAGCCGACGCCGATGGCCTGAGGGCGGTCGAGCGGACGGAGCCCCTCCGCGGCTCCGCCCCTTCTTCTTTTCGAAACAGACGACGTCTGTTTCGATTTTTTCTTTTTTTGTTTAAACTTATGAAGTCGGCAACTGGATTGCCGACTTAAGAATTTTAAAAAAAAAATAAAATCGTGAAGCTGGCAAAAGAATTTTAAAAAATAAAATAAAAATCGTGAAGCCGGCAAATCGTTTGCCGACTTCACTTAAAACCATATTTTAAAAAAAATTACAAAACAGGGGCGATGCTCCTGTTTCACGCCTGCGGCGCCGCGCGCGTGGACGGCGCCCTCCGACGGCCACGGCGGCCCCGCCAGATCCTTCCCCTCCCTCTTTTTTTTCTTCCTCTTTCTCTCTCTCTATTTCTCTCTTTTTTCTTCCGGTTCAGATCGTCGGTTCGGTACGATATGAAACCATATCGAACCGTACCGCCGGCCGGCCGAAACGGCCGGTGGTATCGGTTCAGCAAACCTTGCACTAAATGCATTATTGAAACTATGCATCATTGGCAGATGCTGCATATATTAAACTCCATCTATCCAATTTATAATAGAAAAGCAGTAATAGGAATTAGAATCTGCTGTACAAAAACTTGAATATGGTCACATTGTCAAGTGACTATAACAAAGATCAATATAAACTAATAACAAGAGATGATATACAAGAGCTTACAAACATAGACAATTAGACATGTTTACCATGTTCAAAAACTTGGCAATTGCCTTATGTTATCCATGTATAAGAACCAATTACATCACAAAACTGTAAACATGCTCTCTTTTGAATAACAATTTTGAAGGAAGATACCTTTCCATGCCTCCTGTTGGCTCTCTTCATGTTTATAAACTGGCTGTGCAGCCCAAACAAAATATCCTCCAGCTCTAAGCATTCTGTTAACCTCGAGGAGCAAAATTCCATCTTCACCAGAAATTGGAAATGGATCAGCACGATGAAGCCAAGCAGATGTTAGCAATCACACTCTTTAGAATTATATGTTTAAATATTTTTCAAAAAGGAGGTGCAAATTTTTAAACTCAGCACCAAAAAAATGCCTAACATAGTGGTGGACCTTGATGTGAATATACCATGGAACATGTCATGCAATTGAAAGTTGGCAGAGAATATACATAATCTCAGCAAGTTTTGAGGTAGCAAAGATATATATCCAAGTAAGTAGGATATGTGAAGAACAGAATACACTACCAGCACTGCAGGCTTGTATCTTATGAATACACGTAACAATTTTAGATGGGAGATGACATACCATCATGGGTCCAATTTATTCGACATCTTGAACAATGAATCAAGTCAAATGCCTGGCTTGGATATAATAACCGTCGTGTTGCAAAAGCTGCTACCATGGCTGGCACACCACGTTCAAGAGCAAATTGAATCTGATTTTCATGAACATCTTTTGGAGCAATGGACAAGGTGATGACATTACGTGACAGTAGAAAAGCACCAAAACTTGCCACACCACACCCAACATCCAGGGCAACTCTTGTATAAGTACCAAATGCAATATCTGGAACCATCTGCATGTTATGGGAGGAAGAAGAAATACTGCAGTCATATATGCACAAGATGAATATAAGTTAGAAACTAGACATTTTGGAAATTATGTAACCTTGGAGATCTGATCCAAGTACTGATTTGCTCCATGTATAAACTGGGTTCCACCACCTGGAAATTTGAATTTGTTATGATCCCTTGAGATCCAGTTTTGCCCTCCTTTATCTTCCACCAAGCGTGTATGTGGTACATTGCTATACCATACCTGAGATAATATTTTAAAATTGAAAAAATGATTTGTCAAGACTCAAGAGAAAAAGAATAGTACGTCAGAGTAAAACCTTCAGATAACAGCAAAATCTTCCAAAAGTAAATTCAATCAATGATGTGGACTGCAGGATCTATCTTATAGAGGAAAGAGACAAAAGACCACTGATTCTTGCATGCAGCTTTGTGATTGTCTTAATGTCACTTTGACTTGAAGGTTGGGCTTCGAGTTTCAGCTATCCACTCTTATTTTTGGGGGGGTAAAGTATTGCATTTCCATTTGCCACTTTCAAAGCTACCTAGGGGTCAAAAAGCAGAAAATTGTTTGAACTAATTGAAGTAGCTTGCTTAAGGGTACTCAAAAGCAAAAGAGATTCTAAGACATTTAAAACCCTGAGATATAGAGATTTTAAAAATTTGTGACTCTCATCATATTCACGAAACAAAGTTTGTTTTCCTTTAGCAAATTGCAAACTGTCTTGATAAAGCTTTAGTTGGCAGCAGGAAAATGCGACATTGATGATTTTAATTGTATGGTGTCAGAGATGTTTAAGCCAGAAAAATTAGGCAAGACAATAACGACCTTTTAAGCAAAGAAATTGTCAAATTGAGCATAACAACTTTTCATATTCTTTGACCTAGTATTTTGATGAAGACTTCGGTGAACTGGTAGTTGACTGCCTTTGGACTATATAGTTTCCTTCTGTATACAACTATCCATTGTTCTACAGACTTTGTAAATTCCATCTTCTTGGTTCACTTGCCAATTTTGGATCTTATACTCCCAAAAGGTGAATTTAGGCTTCAGAAGAAACTGTTACTCAAATGAGGACTTTAACAAAACAAAGAGAAAAAAACATTGCAGATGGCATTTGCCTTCAACAAAACCAAACTCTAAAACTTGTAATGCAGTGTTACCAGCTCCTCCTATTATGTAGTGCTAAGGTATAAACCAGATTCTTCAACTTCTCTTCTAAATCACAACTTTAAAGTCACCTGCTAGAGAAGGCTAACCCCGTTTGCATTATGCTACGGATGGCAGAAATGATTTTGTGAAAGTTAGAGAACTTCTTCCCATGACTGAATAATTTAACAAAAAATATGTGCAGATAACAACTTAGGTCCTGTGTCCTATGCTGTAATTGTCATATGCAATAGATCTGTCTACGTTGAAATTATACATGAGCGTCACATTGTCAGTGTATAGCATATGTAAAAAGTTCGGTCAGTTGCATTCCAATCTGGAGGCCTCATTAGAAGAAGACACATGCTCAGAGACCTTTCCATATGAAATAGGTTAATGTGCGATTTGGAGGCACTGTAGTCAAACATGTTGACACATGGCAGTTACATAAAATCTGTTTTGTTCTGGTAAAAATTGTGCGCAAAGAAAGAAGTATGAAAAATGGACAACAAAGAAAAGTGGGAAGCGGAAGAACACTCAAAGAATGATGATCAAACTAACTTCATAATGTGAGAATAGGAATCAGATTTTATTACTCTTCTTCCTTCATAAATTGTTCATTAAATTAAACGAACTTGTCCTGTATGTTTTGTTGTGAGTTTAGCTTACAACCTTTAGATTTTAAGTGCTCTTCATTAAGGCAATCAGAAACTGTACTAGTTGCTTAAACTTCAACCCAATCAATTGAAATTAGTCTCACAAAATAAGTGTATTTCACTGATTGGAGTCACGGATATCTTGGCATTTTCAGAACTCGACCAAATGGTAAAAATTGGCCACAAAGAATCATACTTAAAAGTCCCAGGGTTCAATAATGCAGCTAATCGAAACAAAACTACAAGAAGTCAACAACGGTGAAGGAAACCAGATACAGGAACACATACTTGAAACACAATAGGTAGATTAATTGACAGATGGAGAGGAGAAAGAAATAAATAAAGGAAATACCTCATCCCTGCTTCTAGGCCACGGAATTGAGGTCTTGTAGTCCTTGGGTGCAGGAACCAGGCAGTCCAACCTTCCCTTGTGCTGGGCAGTGCCGCTCGAACTTCTCCCCTCTCTCAGTCGATTGGAGCTTCTTGATCTCCTCCTCATTGTCCAAGCAAGGAATATACTCCCTCATGCTCTCTGGACAGAGGTGAAACTTGTTAATCTTAACCCTAGCCCGCCTATCCACCTCCCGTTCCCAATCCCCGTTTCATTCCCTGCTCCCCCATCGCTATCCACCAGATCCAGGTCGAACGGCCCTACGTCGAAGTCCTCCCTCATCGTCCCATCCTCGTCCACGATTCCAACCCTCGCCAGCGCCGGCCCGGAAGGAGGAGGGGGAGGGGGAGGGGGACGGGAGGGAAGTGGCTCCGGTGAATAGTCCTGCAGCGGCGGGGCTCCAGCGGCGTCGGAAGCGGAGGCATTGGAGAGGAGGGCGGAGACGTCGAGGGTGACGTTGGCGTTGGGGAGACGGTGACGGACGGGGAGGAGGAGGGGAGGGAGTGGGTGTAGAAGACGAGCTGGGGATAGCCGTCGGACCAATGCCGGCCGAGGTAGAAGGAGACGACGGCGGTGAAGGCGAGGACGCTGATCCTCACGAAGAGCGGCGTGTGGAAGACCGCTCCCAGCTCACGGAGGCTTTCATGCTTCTATTCTCGACAAAGCTCTCTCTCTCTCTCTCTCTCTCTCTCTCTCTCTGTGCGTGCCTGCGTTCGTGGAGAGGGGATGAAGGGCCTTCGGCTCGACGTCGAAGATAGGCACGGCGTGGGTCTTACTTCTTGTCCCGCAATCAGCGGTGGATCTCGGACGTCAAAAGCTATGCGCTTGTAGATTTTGGGATCACGTTTAAGGAACGGAGTAGGCCCAGACTCCGAAAACGTCCCCGTCGAGGGCACGATTAAAAAAGTGTGATATGTGGTGGCCAGGGGATTAACGGGCGTTAACCCGCATGGACGCCTTGAGCCGTCCCACCGGGTGCTTCACCTAAACGCGGCATTCGATTTGTGAAAATCGGGTGCCGGAGGGGAGTGTTTTGGCTATCGGTCCCGTTTATCGCTGTTGGATTGGATCACATGCTGGCTCAGGTTTTAATAAATAAGCGATTTTTGAATTTGGCGATGATTTCTTTCTTGGAACGGCTTGGATAATCTGCGATCTAACATGGAGGGAAGAACTATGAATATAGAGTGGTTAGGTGGTCCCACTCGTCCTTTTTAAGTATGCGGATCCAGGTCAATGACATGCGGCGCCCTTGTCATCATGGAGACAATTGGATACGTGGGCAAGCAGCAGAGGAGACTTAGAATAATTTGATGGATTTTATAGAGAGATTTGAAGATGAATTTGGTTGATAGACTGTTAAAATCAACTTTGATGGATGGGTAAATCCAATGGACCTCACCAACTTACAAAGTTACATCCAATATAATCAGCCTCAACAATGATGACAAGCTCAAGATATTAAAGTACAATCGTATCCAAGAGTTGACTACTGCCTGGGCTGGCCAACCCATCAACTGACCGACCGGCCTCTTAAAATAAATGGTATACCAAGGTTCTTGGAGAGTTTCTCATACGTTCTTGGATATACCATTTATTTTAAGAGGCCGGTCAATCAGTTGATGTATATTTTAGTATTGTTTGAGTTCTATGGGTTGCAACGGACATTCAAAAATATTTGACAATGAACATATTTACCATTTCATATATGATAAAGTGTTGCGATGCGAGTTTGTTATGTATGCTTGGTTGTTATATATACATGTTTTATTTCTATTTTTTTATTTTTTTTTAAATTAATATGTACAACTTATATGCAACGCTTATAAGTATCAGTATCAGCCGATAATTTAAAAGTACCAACTATTTTCATTCCCTCGAGTGATTCAAGGGGTCCCCACGCAATCATATGGGGAGCGTGAAAAATCGTACCTTTGTTTGAAAGTGGAACCGGCCGGTAGTGTTCTTCTACTCGCCATCAGTCGATCTACTTTTAATATCATTATTAATAACCTCAAGAACGCATGCATTCAAAATTCTTAATAAAGAAATATATTTGATGATTGAATAAATTATAGTCTATGAATATAACTTATGAAGTTCCCTAAGGAAAATCTTAATAGAGTCTTAAGACTCTGTCTGCAAAGAATAAATATGATGGAGTGACCGGCTGGTTGTTGGAGATGAAAAGGTGAAAGAAATGCAAAATCATGCAATTAGTTATCAATAATATTGACTGGGCTTTAGCAATTTCATTCTGTACCAGAGATACAATTTATAGCAACAGTCATAGATATGAACTATGCACTATATTTTTAGAATAATGATTCAGTTATCTGATTTTGATAATGATTCTTTGATGTCCTCCTTTTTGTGCTCATTATTGATCATTATAGTGAGTTAGTTCATTCTATTATTCTCAAGCCAAGTACTTACATCAGCTTTGTGCACACAAAAGCATATAAAAGTGCTAGACTCATGATTTGACAATGCCTATTTTATTGTGACAACGAGGGATAATATTTTGGCGACCATGCCTATATGTCAAGGTTGCTTGAGACATGGAAACTCCAAACAACTATGCTATCCTACACCAATTGCAATCAACTATTTTTTGGAAGAATCCATTATATGGATTTATATGTACAACAATCCAGGATCCCACCTAACAATTTAGTTAGAAAATATTTTTTTAGATTTTTTGATTATGTATAAGTATCCAAGATCTTCGTAGCAAATAACTAATGTGGAACTAAATACACGTTTATACGAATCGCCCTGATATCCTCACCATGCTAAAGATTTAAATAAATACATTGATTCATAAACACCATAATCAATCTATGGTCAGTCCAATGAATCCATACTGTAGTGTTCCCTAATCTATATAAGATATAGATTGGATCTAGAAGGCTAACCCTTTTTTTTTGATTCTTTAATCCTATATAAGTATCCAAGATCTTCTCAATGAATAACCGATGTAAGACTATTATACATCCATACGAGTCCTCACATAAGGACGAGAGAGGCTCGAACTCCTGACCTCGAGATCACTCAATAAGCTATAGGATTTATATGAGGATCCGTGCAGGTGTATATTTAGTCCCACATCAGTTATTTACTGAAAAGATTTTGAGTACTTATACATGATCAAAAATTTAATAACACCTTTCGGTTAATTTTTTTAGATGAGATTTTGGATTGTTACCAATGGTATCAGAGCCGACCCAGTCTATAGTCTATATGAATTAGGAGATATTACAATATGGATTCATTAAGGATGACCACAGGTAGATTTTGGTGTTTATGAATAGATATATGGATTTGGATCCCTAACTCGGCAAGGACAATAGGACTTAAATGGAGAGAGTATGTGAGGATCCATGTAGATTTGTATTTAGTCCTATATCGATTATTTACCGAAAGGATCTTGGATACCTATACAGAATCAAAAAATCCAAATAATACTTTTTGGCTAGTCTTGTTGGATGAGGTTCTGGGTTGTTGCAACATGCTTATAATTTTTAAGGCTAATTAGGGTGGAAAGTTGAGTAAGCAAAGCAATTATAAATTTAGGCCAAACCTTCGATATTATCGGTTTAATTCTCTCTATTTTGGTCTAGTCTAGCCCATAAGAACCTTTAGATAGCTAGTCAATCTGCATACTGTGACACTATATATGTATTATTGATCAAATTGATAGCTCAAGATTTTCACAATTTTTACTGAAATATTTTGATTTTTCATTAGGACTCAAGCCATAGTTATAAACACTAGAAAAATACATAATCCCAAAATAATTTTAGAAAATAAATGGATATTACTATCAAACAATTTGAGGACCAAGAGAAGAGTCATTTTTCAAGAACTTTATTCATTTCTTATATCACAATTATCAAATGGTGATTTCTCATAATGTCAAGGGAAAGGGGTAAAGGACCTCTCATCCATAACCTTTTAACTGCAAAGAAAACTCTATAGTCTTATTGATTTTAAATTTTAAATTGATGCCATTGGTAATTTGTGTTGATTGTAATCAATTAAAGTATATGATTCATGCTCAAATCAAGACAAACATAAAAGATTTAGTATGAGGCAATTTATTCATGAATTTATTTGGACACAAACTATACCATTATCAATTCAGGCCCCTTTCTCCTTCCAATTATAAACAAATGAATTGCGTATATTGCAAGTCAGGATTTTCAAAAATGATATGAGATGCTTCTCATGTATAATATTAGATTTGAGTTCAAATGGTCAACATAAGGTTTCCACACACACACACACACACACTTTATTTATTATTTCATTGTACGTGTAAATCATTCCCTTGCCATCTACTGCAATACTTCTTATATTTTTCACAATTTTTATTTAGTTTTCTTTCATATCTCTTTATTTAAGACTCAAAAGAGGTGGCTTAAAATTCTATTAATAATAAATTCCCATGGTTTGCTTGGAGCTTAGACACTCTGGACTTTCTTGCTAATTGATCATGCTATGACAAGCACTGCGTACTTGAACTGTTTTCAGTGGGAACAGGCAAACATGATGCTATCTTGGAAGCAGAAATGAACAATTCTGAATTCTGTTCTTTTGTGGAGTTATCAGATGGGTGATTGGTCCTTCTGGCCTTGTTTGATTATGAATTTTATCTTTTTTATAAGCCTAGTCACTATGTTCTCTTGTTGTGGATTGAGTTGGAAGTATGAGCTTCTTGTTTCTCTTCTTTTAGTTGGTACCATTACAGATTGTCTTCTGAAGTCTTTTATATTACATAGTCAGGGCACTGAAGTGACAGTGGGAGGTTGTTCTCTACCAGGGGAAGGGATCACTGGTCCAAGAGACTTATAATTTTTTTTTTTTTTTTGGTTAGAAAGACTTATTGTTGAATAGCTGGTTTTTATCTTGCTTTGCTATTTTAGTGGGTGTACATGCCTTGTCAATATTCTGCTGATGGCTGCCTTAAGCTTTATTTTGAGTCAGTTTTTTGAATGCTTATTGCTGAGGAGTTGTTGGCCAAGTTTTCTATCCCTTACTTGGACTGGCAAGTGACTTGGATCTGTCACAGTGATAGCTCAGCGGCATAAACTTTTGGGCTTTGTCTAGGTTTGTTTCACATATTTTTGAAGGTCTGGGCACCCAATTTTGTGGTGTATATTAAAGTTTGCTATCACTTTGTTTACTTGGGTTCGGTTGTATATATTAGTCATCTTTGTTTCACCGGGGTAATTTGGTTTTATTGGTGTGAAGGTATGCTGTGTGAAGGTATGCTAACTGTTTGTTTATCGCTTTTGGAGGTCAAATGTACTTGTTGGTTACGGCCCTCATTTTAATATAGCCATGCTCCCCATTTTATCCCAAAAAAATTTCTATTAATAAATAATAATAAACTATTTTTAACATTGCATTCTTAAATAAATATTTATATCAGGTTACACACACCAAAAAAAAAAAAGCGGCAGAGATGGAAAGTGATGGGTAATTGCACAGAACTGTCTATGCGGCAGGTCCGTACTTCATGTGTACCCGGTCGGCCGATGCATCGGAGGTACTATACAACGACATTCGGTGTAAAGTACTCACACCTCCTTCATAACGTCTATAAATATGCGCCCTCCTCTTTAACCTTGCGATCCGTTTCCCAAATTTCTCCCTCCTTACCCTTGTTGTCCTTTGTCTAATGTCCTTCCGAGAAGCTCTTGGATTTCTGGCCGACGCCGTCTCCCGTTCATAGAAGAGTAACAGCCTCCACCCCATACGCCTCGAAGCCCATCTCCTTCGCAAGACTCTCCCTCTTTCATCCCCTCGTCGATCAAGAATTGGGGTTAGGGTTAGGGTTAGGGTTCCTCCGCTTCTTGGAGCCCCGAGCCGATCCCGGAGGAATTTCACGATATCTGTTTCTTTGATTCCACATTTGTGTGGGATCGGCGGTCGTGGTTCGGGAAGCGGTCCAAGAATCCGATGAGATGGCGAAGCCCGAAGGGGATCAAGGGGGGCTCAATCACAACCTTGCCACCGCCGACCTGCTTCATCGCCCCAGCGTCTCGCAGTCCAAGTCGGTGTGCGAGACGGTGAATGGATCGCATCGGTACACAGTGAAGGGGTACTCCCTGGTGAAGGGGATGGGCTTCGGGAAGTACATAACCAGCGACACCTTCAGCGTCGGCGGTTACCAGTGGGCGGTCTACTTCTATCCTGACGGCAAGAACCCTGAGGACAACTCCCTGTACGTGTCGGTGTTCATCGCCTTGCAAGTGAGGGCACCGATGTGAGGGCGCTGTTCGAGCTCACGCTGCTCGACCAGAGTGGCAAGGGGAAGCACAAGGTGCACAGCCACTTCGATCGGGCGCTGGAAGGGGGCCCTACACTCTCAAATATCGGGGGAGCATGTGGTACGTTCTTGCTTGCCAGCACAACGTTTGGTTCTTGCCATGCTTCTTGTTTCTCTTCCTTTCACTTTCTTGTTATGGGGTTCTCTTTTTGTTTATTTATCTTATTGGTGGGTTGAATTCAATTTGAATTGGAGAATTGGATATGCTTCTAGTTATCTTTTGTTCTTTTTTCCTTTTCCATCATGATATCATGTGCCACTATGATATGATTTTTTTTGGTAAGAATTCATCTTAAATTGCGCATGCTGGAAGATTTACGGATAATGCTTCTTGACTGGATGTGTTTAAAGTGGGTCACGAGCATAGATTGCACCAACCATTTTGAAAGAGGATAGTACAGGCTCAAATTTGAGTGCTTGATATTCTTAATGATGTTTTGACGGTTATTTCTAATTTATGTCCTACTAAGTTCAGCATTTGTCAGCATTGGTTCTTGGAGCAATAACCGTGGATCTATGCCATTTTAGGCAGTCAGAGATATGAGTACGTATATGCGGTGTGGGAGGTTTGGGATGATATTCCTTGATTTCTTTGTCACAGATGCTCATAGGTAATTACTTAACAAGATCCACTAACTTCAATTATGTTATAGAAATGCAGTGACGTTGAAAAAGGGGATTTTAGCAGCAAAAACAGCCAAGTTACTTACAAATACAGGTGGAGCACTGAAAATTTCTAAAATAGCAGCCCAGCAATAAGGGAATCAGCAGGAGTGTGATTGGTTCCAGATTAAAGCCTGATGAAACATGAGGGATGAGAGCCATGGAGATAACATTGGTTTCTCTGATATACAACCTGGTCTTGTACTTCTTTGTTGTTATATATTGTAGTTTGATAAGGATGGGGTTGGGTAATCATGTAGCTAGTCAGATCAGAGGTTCAAGTCTTTTATCGGATTTATCTCTGTTTATTTTAAAGTTTACTAGCACTCAAACGTCTACAAATGCAGATTTTAGAAATGAAAAATATCGATGATTCAAATGAGTTTGGCAGGTAGAGTTTGAAAAAGAAAAGAAAAAACTTAATATGTCTACATGTTAGTGTGTATATACATTCTCAAAATAGTGAATGACATCTAAACTAAGGAACATATACTATCAATTTAAAACTAAACCATAAGAAACTAATCATAAAAGAAAGACCAGAAAGCATGATTACATAAGTTGAAAAACTAAATGAGAATTACAAAGAAAGATAAAGATTGAGATAAAAGGAACAAATTGAATATAGGATACTAGAAAAGAAAATGAAAGCACTGTAGAAATAAATCACATATCCTGTTGAACATGCACAAATGCAAGTTAAACATTTGGATGTTAATAATATTAAGGTTATATTATTTATAAATATAAAGATGGGTATTGTGATAGAGGACTAATTTGAGAAACTAAGTAGATAGCAGAAAACCATAAAAATTAAGAAGTATCAGATACCCTGCCTTGAGCAAAACCATCTACTTCTTAATTAGTAATACATTTACTTTTTTCTTCCCTATCAAATGGTGTTATTTCCTGTTAAACTTGTTATTTAAAATTCATTATTTATTGGAGTTATTGGAGATAATTATGATATTCAAAAAATGTTACTAAATTATGCCAATAACCTAATAACCAGGGTTAGTAGATAGTTGATGATGATCTTATTTTATAAATTCATGCTAAGTTTTATCTTTGACTTATGTATTTTCCATACATTTATATTAATGCTGTTTTTTGTTTCCATTAGTCATGCTTGGAGGGGTGTGACCTTAGAAGGATACATGGAGGTAACTAATGATAATTTTATGGTCAAAAATATTCTTATCTCTTTGAATTTTGTGTAAAATTCATACAGTATGGGTCCGCTTCGAGTTACGAGCTAGTAAGAAAACTATAAAGGGGAAATTGCTGGTGCCATCAGGCCTACAAATTGGCCTAGTGTTTAAGTAAGCTTTTGCAGCTTGGACCAAAGAAGAAGATAGGGCTGATGGTTCATTTAAAGTATGTCATAGAATGCAATGTTGTGCAATATTTCCTCATTTTTGTGATAATTCCCTCAATTATTTGAAGAAACTAATACTAGGGACTATATTCTGCTTTCATGCCTCATCAATTTAGCAGTCTGTGTGCGGCAAAACATGCTGTCGAAAACATGAATCCTGTGACCACTCTATAACGATATTGTCTGAAGAAATAAATAGCATACCTTGCTTTTGTAACTTGGGGAATGATTTAGCAACTTTACATGCTGTCAAAAACATGTCATCGTGTGAGATTAATCCACTGCCCTATTCCTACAGTGTCACCTATTAATCAAAGGTGTTCTTTGTGGGTCAAATTTGGTGTCAATCTTCTATCAGTCCTCACCTGGCTGGGATTTTGTCAAAATCGGGTTCTTTTTGTATTATTTATGTTGGATCTCTAGCTTGTGCACTTAACCTTTCTTTCTGCTGTCTATACATTTGTTTTCTGTCAAGTATCTTTTCTTTGTTTAATGCTAAGTTTTACAGATTTATTATGGCTATTTGCTGTTAGGGGTTACAAGCGTTTTTACAGAAGGACAGCATTGGAAACATCAGATTATCTTAAGGATGATTGTCTAGTCATGAATTGCACAGTAGGTGTTGTTAGAAATCGCATTGAAACATCAAGACAATTTTCTATTCCTGTGCCACCACCAGACATGGGTAAGTGTCTTAAGGAGCTGTTGGAATCTGGGATGGGCTCTGACATTGTTTTTGAAGTTGGTGACGAGACATTCAAAGCTCATAAGCAGATTCTTGCTGCTCGCTCACCTGTATTTAATGCCCAATTCTTTGGTCTAATTGGGGATCCAAAGATGGATAGAGTGGTTGTGCAAGATGTTGAACCTCCTGTTTTCAAGGTAATGATCATGCAGCTCATTTACCTTTTATAAAGTTTGACCTGTTCATTAAAAGAAGATTATTTTTACTCATTTTTACTGCATGGAAAATATATTTGCTTTGTAAGATGCATCTAAAATCCTTTCTTGCTCCAAGCTGAGTCATGATTTGTATGTACTTTATCATCCGAATATTGTGTTTTATGAAATGTCATGTTATGTCTAATAATTTGTGGATTCTTAGGTAACCATAACCATCAGCCGACATATTTTAGATTAGCCCTTCTTCACCATTGGTTTCTATTAGTTTCAACATCCTTAGCAGTTTAAATTATTTAAAATCCTTTTCACAATTTTTAGCCAGGTATTCTTGTGTCCTTTCTTGGATTATGGACTCTTCCAAACTTAGAATGATAGAGTGCTCCTCTCTTTCCACAGGTGATATGCTTCAAGTTAATCACAGTAAAGATAGCGTTTCAGGTTTTCTTTATTTCTGTGATATTGTACATTTAATGCTCCATATTTCAGAGCTACCTTTGCAAGTAACTCCCCTCCCGAAGAAGAAGAAGAAGAAGAAAGTGCTGATCCGATCTAAAAATCTATTTGCAGTTTGGTATAATGGAAAGTGCTGATCTGATCTGAAGAAAGTGCTTATCTGATCTAAAATATATTTGTGGTTTTGTATAATGGAAAGTGCTGATCTGATCTAAAATCTATTTGCAGTTTGGTATAATGGAGCCTTTTCCGGTCTTTATTGCATGTGCTGGTATAAAGGAAAGCGCTGATCTGATCTAAAAATCTATTTGCCGTTTGGTATAATCTAAAAATCTATTTGCAGTTTGGTATAATGGAGACTTTTCCAGTCTTTAGTGCATGTGCCCTTCTTTGTATCATCGTATTGAGCATAACAAACATTTCAAACAAATACTCCTCTGCTACAATGTATTATCATGACAAAAAAGATGATCAAGGATCTTCTTTTTGTTTGACCTATCTTCTTTTCTTTGAAGTAGAACATATATTCTAATCTATTGGAAATTGTTTGAATTATTATGGAAATCATATAAAATTAGTTACTCATAACATAATTTGGAGCTTGTTAAAAACAATGGCATTAACAGAAGATTTTAAAAAACATGTCCTTATGTGCACCTATATGGTTAGTAGACATGCCAGGAGATGCATGCGCTTATTCTTTTCGTGACAAGTTCCTTGTTTGCTGCAGGCCATGCTTCTATTCATATACTCAGATGAATTTCCGGATGTTCATGAACTGACTGGATCAGTTTCTCTGTGCACATCCACAATACTGGTACAGCATCTATTGGCAGCAGCTGATAGATATGGTCTAGATCGATTGAGGAAGTTATGTGAATCAAAGTTATGTGAAGAACTGACTGCTGATACTGTAGCAGCAACTTTGGCCCTTGCAGAGCAACACCAGTGTTCTCACTTAAAATCCGTATGCCTAAAATTTACAGCCGCTCGAGAGAACTTGGGAGGTCAGTTTTGTCATCTCTAGGTTGGGTGCATTTTTTTCCAGTTTGCTATAATTCTATCTACCCCACCACACACACACACCCCAAAACCAATAATAATAATAATAATAATAATAATAATAATAATAATAATAATAATAAT
>KE504637.1:161377-178585 GCA_000441515.1 Elaeis oleifera | reverse complement strand
ATATATATATATATATATATATATATGTGATCGTTAGAATAATTGAATGTGATTTTGCAGCTACATAGATTGCATCTCTGTGCTGGCCTTTTATTTCTTTAAATGTTGTATTGATGCATGATGTAATGCATGGTAAGGTCAAATGATACTATATTCTAGTATGATCATATGATGTTTCTGCTGTTCTGCATATATGCCAGTAGGTTTTGACCTTCCCAGTGGGTTGCTAGTGTTTGTACGGAGTTACTTTCAGTGACCTAGACTCTTGAGATTCCAAACATATTGGACTAAAGGTCTAAAAGAATCTTTTTGACTTGCATCATGTGTTGTTTCAAATAATTGAGTTGGTATGATATTTATAATTATGATATTTGCTATGGTTTTGTGCTCGTAAGAAGTCCGATGATTTGGATCTATATTGGGGAACAGCATTTGAGCCATTAGGTTATTTTTCATGTTATATTAGGTTATATAACAGCTAATCGTAAGTGGTGGTAGTTATAAGCTGTGGAATAATTTATAGTGAGGTAATAAAGGAAATATTAGCTAGGGTGCTGATTGTAAGCTTGGAATATTTCCAGACGAATGATGGTCATCAGCGAATTCCTCTGTTGAACTCGCCTATAGAGAGCTGGTATGGTCATTTCTTCATCAGGGCAGATTTTTCAAAGATAAGGATCCTTCAGCAGAACATCCGTATTTAATTATTAATGGTCAGAGTTTTTGCAATTAAGAAGCATGTCAGGTTCATGTGGAGGAAGCTGCTGAGTGGAATGATCCTGTTGGGCTGTTGCCTTTTGCATTAGTGTTACATATGACCCCTAACTGAATAAGTTGTTAAGCATATTGGTGCTTTTCTGGAACATAGTTGGCAGCAGTGATTTTAGAATTAACTAACTGGACGGTAGTGAACTGTGTACTTTCTTAGCTTGGATACTTCTTTATCAAGCAATGAATTTGCTTTGGTGTGCCTAAACTATTATTTTACATCCTTGTGTAATTTGACAAACAACGAAGTGCAGAATACTTATTTCCCAATCTGGTGCAATGCATCAATTTTTGTCTTCCTGTGATTCTTTTGTAGCTGCAGTTTGACCCTGACAATCAGATGGTTTGTATTTTGAAGCAGATTTATCTAACCCTTTGTGCGACAGTTTCATTGTGAACTTCCATGATGGAACCATGGCAGTATTTTGGCTTGTCAAGATCCTGTGGTCATAAAAGTTGATGCTGAAAATGTTTTGGTGCTTTAGTTAGTGGCTTTTGATGCATCCCTCGTTAAGCTACATGCTACCAATTCTCCTCTATTAAATCCTGCTCGAAATGGAAGATTAAATTGCTTCCTTGAGTTTCTCATATTCCATAGTTTGTCGATTATCTTGTTGCAGTTGTTATGCAGACTGAAGGATTTAACTACTTGGAGGAGACGTGTCCGTCACTACTTTCAGACCTGTTGGCAACTGTGGCTGAGGCGGATGATGACCCCAGTCCGATCTGCCGGAAGAGGAGCAGTAGCAGCAACATAGGGCTCAATATAGCTGACAGCGTTGATCTGAATGGGGGAAGGCGCACGCGGAGGCGGATGTAACTCGCCACTAATTATAACCCTGTCCATAGCCTTGTAAGTCTTTGCTGCCTTTTGCACACAAGACAGCTGACTGTTCTGATATGTACATTTGTGTGAAGCAGCATTCCTGATTAAATTTGATTTGGATTTTAGTAACATATGAATAATTAGTCTCTCTATCAAATTAAATCGACATATAATGTTTAGTGAATGTAGCAAAAATTTTGAATTTCTCAGCCATGAAGGTTTTTGAGCCAAGGTTATCAGTGAACTGAGCAAAATTGTGCCGGTGTGCGCGCCTTATGAATCGTATGACCTGGTTCCATGTAGTCAGCGGTCCACCCTTCCGAAAATTTATCTGCAGGCACGGAGCCTGGAGAGCTACCTGATCCTGTTGCCGAGGCAGCGGAAGTTGTCTTTGATGTGTTGTCACATGAACACAGGGTTATGGACTTGTCTTTGCTGCAATCCACAGGTGGATCGGAATAGTTGCTTGATTGAGTTCGTGCAATATAAATATATATGCTTACAGATTGTTTGGTGGCTAACTTCGTATGTTTGTCTTCCATCAACGCCGCGTGGGGACTGGGGAGTGCCCCTTTTCTTTTTTTAATTTTTCCCCGCACTGCCTCAGTGCGATGCTTTTTTGTGGCCATATGAAATATATGATTCTCTGAGCTGAATGCTGTTTTGTTAAGTATGTGCTCGATCGACAAGGATTGCACGAGGGCTGTTCGCCCAGACCTGCCATTTCTAATCTGTGAAGAGTATATGTTGTTGCAGATCACTAATTCATATTTTCTAGTTAGCGTGCTGCAGCAACGTGTACTAGGTTTGTTCTTGTAGAGCTGATCTAGAAACAGGTAGCTGACGGGGTTCTTTCCTCCAGCTCAGCAACTAGCTAGCGGAGAACTTGATGGCATGCTAAGCTTGATGGGGGTGGAGATCTTCCTGGGGTGTATTATGGATCCTTGAGAGAAGCACAAAACCTGATCGGTGGTACGCTTGCTTTTATTGGGAGAGATGCCTTAATCGGTGGTAGGCTTGATACCATTGAGAGCGATGTCCAATTGAAGAGCGCTGCCAGTCTTATTAAAGGAAACAGCACACTGCCAAGACATGAGAGGCAGCTTCTTCCAACCTACCAAACGACTAGCTGAAGACAGCTTAAAAATCCTGTCTTCAAATCAGGAGGAAGGCGAAATGTCAGAAGAATACGGAGTACACTTGAAAGGGGCGGCGGATAAGGAGGGAGAGGAAGAGATTATCAAGTGATTGGTGGAGGAGAGAGAGAGAGAGAGAGTGGAAATGGAGGAAGACGGAAAGGAAGGAAGGTGGTGTTGATGTGTGGTTACCTCCCCGGTGTCTCGCCCCAGAGGTCGCCGCTTCTTTCCCGGTGGCCGTCTGCATGCCGGAACCCCTGGCCGGATATGAATGGAGGAACGTCTGCGGCGGTGGATGTGGTTTTGCCATGGCCGTCTCCGGTACCCCTCCCCTCCCATCCCTCATCTCCTTTTTTTAATCTTGATCTGTAGGTACTTATCATCTCTGAATCTGGTGATTCCTCTTTTTTTCTTTTTAAATTTTATTTTGGTAATTCTGGAAATTTATAGATGACCCGGATTGCTGTTTTTCTCTCTTGAATTCCTTAATTACTCGGAGGGAAGGATAAATAATTTATGCTCTCGATATTTTTTCCAGATATTAATTCTTTCATTATGGTGTGATTAAAATAAGATTACTACAAGATTGTGCCAGTTAAGGCCTTGTTGGATACTTCACCTTTTGATCTGCAAATTTGCTACATTTGTTTAAAAAAAAAAAAAAAGTCAAGAAGAGCTGATGGCTTCTTTTGATAATTTTATATTTTTTAAAGCACAATCCGTAGATACGTGCAGAAAGAAGTTTTATGGCCCTTAATTGAAACTAATGGCTAGAAATGTTTTTTATAAGCAGACACGGATAGTTGGCATAAGCCTTTTTTTTATGGAAATGTTTTTGTACTTCGATCCTTTGATATCATTCAGCCGAGTCTTGTACCGGTAATATTGGAAGCCGATGATCATTAATAGTTTCTTTTTAAAAATATTTATTTAAGAAACATGATGTCAATGCCACCATGTGAGGTCAAACCTAGGACCTGTTCCAGCAAGAAAGGGGTGCCGACCAACTATTTAAGTCCCTTGGCTTCTAGCTTTTCTGGTTTATGTTAAGTGTTAATCAGGTAATGACTGTTTCACATTGCGTCCCTTTTCCTCATCAGAATCAGGTAAACTTCTGACATGGGTTTCAGCAGATGATATGGGTCCAAGCTATGTTACCTTGGTGAAGCATGAGCCACTAATAAATCTTTGCTTTTCAAAGTTGTCATCCGGTAGTGCCGTGTTTTCTAAAATTTGAACTTTTGAATAGATGGATCTCTCTTTTTAGTTTACTTAGGAGCCTCCAGAAGCATTTCCACCTCCAGTTGAGGTAGTCATAATGAAGGCAGCTGCAGGGCGGGCTCCCTCTGTTGCAATAATAGGTGACATTTGTCAGGAGAGTACTATGAATTATCTCACAAGTGTAACAATAAGTAATTTTCTGTAGCTATCTAGTAGCTTAACCTTGATTTTTTTTCTAACCAGCTTATGGTGAAGTCTACAAGTGGGGCAGGCAAGAATGTATTCCAGTTGGGAGTTTCATTCAACACCAATTCTTTGGAGAGATATTGGGAATGGATGAGGGATAGAGTGGGACTTTGAACAATCGAGGTGATTATAGTTACTGCATCTCTTTCACAATTTTAAAGGAGACCATTATTTTTATCTAACAAATTCTGGGTGGCTGTTTTACTCAGCCTCCCTAACCATTCACAAAAAAAAAAAAGACCACAAAACACACACACACACAATTTAAAGAACTACACAAGCCATGTTGAACTGTTGGCAGATATAATTTGGCAGATTTGTGACGGAGTCTCCCAAGTCACAGATTTCAAGAAAGAATAGCAATATTTCATCTGGTTATCTCAGCGGAGGTGGTGATGAGAGCTCAAAGCATAGGAGATTATTATCAGCTAAAGTGGGATTGAATGCTCAATATCAGGTTATGAATTTCTTTCAGCACCACCATGTCTAGTAACTCTTAATATAGGAGTTAGGATTGCTATGGTGGCTGCAGTGGATGTCATATGCTAGCATTGTCAGGTTATTTCACTTCTTTGATGTTTTAGTAATGTGGGATAATGCATTCTTTGCCAAATTTTTCAGTATTCTGCTAGTTCTATCTTCCATCTTCATGGAGGTAGAAATACCAATGCATTCTATGTTTTCTGAAGCTTAAGATTTTGGTCAGGTGTGGGGTGGGACATGGAGGAAAGGGCAATCGGGTTTAGGTTTCTCATCTCTGCACAATCTCTACTCCTCATCCTATACATTGCATCGAGTCAACTGCTTGTCATGGGGATTGGCCATCAGCATCTTCAAAAGGGCTTCAAAAGGGATTAAAATTTGGAAGGTCGGGTTTGTAGGGTCACAAGAAGCCATGTGAAGGTCATTGTTTATGGAGGTTGCCATAGCACCATAGTCACAGGTCAGTATCGGATGGCTTGGCTCTTGTATAGCTTTTGGTTGTTTCAGAATAGACCATACAATCCACATTTATTTATTTCATTTTAGCTTTACAAAGCATGTTACTAACTTTCTAGTTAATTCCAAATCATATCATTAAACTAGTACTCTGTCTATGCCCTTAGAATTTTTTTTTCTTTTTCATTCTTTTAATGGAGGTGCTGAGACAATACAAAGCAATTTATAGCAAATGTAATCCTATTCGGTAAGGAACATCATTGATTATAGAACTATATATCCTGATTGTGCATGCTTGTCCGGCTGTGCAGGTGGTGTTTTTATTTTTATTTTTTTGAGGGGACAGGGATGATTATTATGAGAACTTGTGTTTTCCAATCAGATGGCTGGACTTATTAAGTGGATAGGTAGACATGAGTGACTGTTGAGGATGAATTCAGAATCAATAACCATGGAATTTGCAGAGTGATTATCTTCACTATCCTGGACCAGTTGTACAGAAGTATGGGAGGATAGATCAAGGCATTTGTCGTATTTGATGTGGATAAGTTGAGATATGTTTTCAAAGCACTGTTTTAATTATTGTGCAATTGTTCTTGCAAGTGGCTTCAGGTAAACATTATGAGACAATAGTACAATTGACTAAGACATATGACAAAGTCCAGCAGAAAGTTGGCAAGAACATTTTATGAATGCAAGAAGGATGAAATTGTTGATGTTGATAAACCCAAGGATGATGTGGTTATAAGTGGGTAAGAAAGTTTGGACTATTGTACTATTGTACAATATAATGGGTAACTGAGTAAAAATGTAACTTCATGAACATTCAAGACTGGCTAATGAGGTGATTCAGATGTGTCTATAATGGCTAAAAGTTGGAGGTGGAGAGTTGAGAAAATCTGTTGCTAAAGTTGTGATGAAGTATTTGATATAGAGGATCAAGTCCTTGAGAGAGCAAGTTGTCAAAGAGCACTCACACTGGCTTTCATGTAATGGAATAAAGCTGTTTATGGTAATATTGATGGACAGAGTGCTGTATGTTGGGTGATGGCTACAGAAAATGCTTCTCTGGAGATGTCCCTGAGGAGGCTCTATATTCTAGTTCACCTTTTGCTAGAACTTTTTCCTGACAGTTTATCTTTTCCTGTCTCGACTATCCAGCCTTGCAAATTTCCAAGGTCCAACAATGACTTTCACAGATAACAAAATGTGCATTTGGCTACAATCTAGAAACTATCATAAATGGTGTTAATATGTTGCTTTGTGATCTTCCAACCTTTTCCCTGCTCTTAATTGTTATGCTTTTATTTAGGTTGAGTATCATTCTTTCAAGTGCACCTGTCTATGATGATTATATATCTATTTGCAGATACTTGGGCACTGCTTACTTTGGTTGGGGACTTTATGAGCAGGTTACTGGAACCATATCTCATCCATTTGCAAGCTAAATTAATAATGTCAAAATTCCCCATTGTCGTTCTTTCTTTAGTAGTTGATTGGATTTGACAAGGGTTATACTATGCTTAACCTTCTAAATATGAGTTTGTTATAGTCATCAAGGTTTTAAATACTGGTGGAATGGCAAGGCGTCCCATCAACCCGAGTGCCCGGATGGTGATAGGACAATTTGGGAAATGGATTGGGTGGGATGGGACATCTACTGTCCTGAGTATGGTACAGGGGTGTCCCGTTCCATGGAAAAACAAGACAGCCCCATCTCATGGTATTTAAAACCTTGAAGTCATTAAAATCATTTACCCGGATCTATTTGTGCATGAAAACATACTAATTCCAGAGCATCATCTGGTTCAGTTTTTGCTAAATCTGATATGGAATGTGACAGTTATCTTGGTTCCTCTTAGGGTAGTACAAATATGATTTGGTTTTATGATCATGTTAGTTGCTTACACATGTTCATGTGTGAAGGAAGAAGCCGTTGGTTTTCTATGATGTTTTTTTTACATGGTTAACTGGAGAGGGAAAATGTCAAATTTAATAGTGAGCGGTAAGGTTTGATTGCATAACTGTTTTCTCGACAGTGTCATGATGCAGTCTTGGATAAGGGAAATTACTTAACTGGCAATGCAAATAAAATGTAAAAAAAGAAAAACTCGGGTAAGCTATATGGATGTGCAAGTTTCCAAAAATAGTTGTTAGCAAGAGAATGACTCTTTCAGGTAGTCCAAAATCTGTTTGTTTATCCCACATCTGCTGATAGTGTATTAAAAGCTGATGCATCTTTCCCCAACTTGTGACAGTACATATTGGGGCTGGGAGCTGCTTCTTTTAGTTAGCCTCAAAGGGAATATCATTTAGAGGTTGCAAATCTCAATTACATCAGCTATCTCCCACCTGATTCTTTGGACTTCTATCTGATGCTCACTGCTAGCTAATTTTTTCATGGAGATTTGGTGCTTCATTTTGATTTGTTGTAGAATAACCTAGGTAGGTAGTCAAAGGAGTTTTTTCCCCCTAGATCAGGCTGCAGGCTAAAGGTGGACTTTGCAAAAGGAAAGTTCCCCAACCAGGGCTGATGGGATGCTAAACAACAACCCATATGCGCATCACTTGGACCAGCAACAAGCCCATTCGTCATCCCACAATGGCAACACAACCATGCCTTGCAACAACCACATTGCATCCACACAGACAAGGCTCTCGTTGAATGTACTGACGTCATAGTAACTACACACCATCTCAGATGAGCATAAAAACAGTGGCATGTTAGGTAGAATGCTTATCTGCATAATCAAGGATAAAATTTAGTTGCCTGAATCACGGACTTTTAACTCCAACAGAATATATCCTGGGGTGTAGAGAATAACCCTGGGCATCCAAATGAATCCCTCTTTTGGGAACGTAGAAGCCATTGGCTGTGAGATATATCATTGGGAACATGATCATCAATAGTTTATTGCTTAAAACTATTTCATTCTGTTTTTGTAATGGATTTCTTATTGTGCTCAACAAAATTCAGTTAGTTTGGTCTAAAGATCAGATTGCCTGTGGACATTGCTAACCCTCTTATAATTTATTGTTTTCAAGTTTATGAAATCTTTGTAGATACATTTACTTCACAGTGCACGCTAAAGGAACTAATAGGTGTGATATATTTTTCTATTATATTTTTATAACATGCCTAATTCCATGTATGCCCTTTGAACTTGTTCCATTTTGTTCCAAAATATTAAATTCTCTCCAGGATTAATATGTAGTCATGGTAGAAAAGATGGGCAAAGAGCAAAGTGTAATGTTGAAGATGAGGTACACTGTAACACTGAAATTGTTATTGGAAATATATAAAATTATATATATATATATATATAATGTAACCACAGAATTAAAAAAAATTACAGAGAAATGAACTAATTAAAAAAAAATTGTTAGTAATTTAGATGCCAATCAAAAAAAAAATATATTTTTTTTCTTAATGTGTGTGATACAGTATATATGATGTGACAAAAATAAATACATGATCTGGCTTGGGAGGCGGTTAAACCACTGCCCTAAAGGAGATTTCGGCCCTTTCTCATGCGAAGACTTGAGCCACACACCCTCCTCCAAGGTACAACCCGAAAGTTAAGTACTTCAACGTCCGTCGGTGGCACGATCTCGAATGGATGCCGATCAGACTCGTCCTCAGCCCAAATAATATTAAAAATCAAACAAGAGAGAGAGCGAAGAGAGAATTTTTTTTGGAAAGAAGAAGACTCTCGATGTTTTTTTTCCCTATCGAGAGTTGTGGAAAGGGGGGCTTAAATAGGCCCAAATAGTCGCAGCAGATGTGTGTGCGAGAACCACCTCCGGAACAAATATATGTGTGCGGAGCTCCTGTGAAATGGTCGTGAAACAACCGCACGGCACGTACAGCTCGCGGAACGGCCAAACGGCGGAACGTTCATGCGTACTCAATGCGGAACATTCACGTGCGTTCGATGTTCCACGCGGAGTTTTGAAACTCCCTAAAAAAAAGGTCAACAATCCCCACAAGTTTCAAAACTCATGAAAATATTTAAATTCAGCAAACATGTTAAAACTTCATTGGGCTTTTACTATGCTTAATACAAGTACCTTCTAGGTTTGAACTTGCATTTAGTATTTAAAAAAATATAGTATGAAGACGAGCTGATCATAATGCGGGTAGTGCTATTTAGGCCATACGCTTGCGTTGATTTTCATGAGAGTTACTAGGGATTCATCTTAATCTCATAGTCGCGGCCTCACGACTACTCTCACTAAAGTAGATCCTTCAAGGGTACATGTAACGAAATCGTACTTCGCTGAATTTTCAGCCTTGGATCTATTAAGAGCTATGCTCAGCCTAACCGTTATATATGGAGTACTACACCATAGAGATGGGTTGGAGACAAACTCTAAGAAATGGTGCTCCTAGACGTCACCTCAGAGGTCGTTTTTCTTTGAACCTTGACCCTGAAATCTCCAATCGCAAAGGTAGGGGTCCACTCTGGTGACTAATATACAGGCTTAAGCCCTATCCCCCTCGATGTCTCAAACACCAAAGTCTTTGAATGACCTTTAGTTAAAAGATCAGACAGATTATTTTTTGATTTTATAAATTGAAGTGATATCACATCTTTTATTTTTTTCTTACAGTTTTGTATCTGATCAGAATATGATTGTTCATCTTTTATTTGATATCTGCTGATTTAATAGATTTATTAGAGCTTTACAATCACAATTTATTAGTACTGCAGATATTTTGAATGAAAAAATTTCAATATTATTAATTAAATCTTTTAGCCACTGTGCTTCAGTGCAAGTGGTGTCAAGAGCAGTTAATTTAGACTCTAACGTACTTCTTGTTATTATTGTTTGTTTACATGAACCTTAAGATATTGCACCTCCTCGAAACATGAAGAGATAACCTGTGGTGGACTTAACATCTAAATTATCTGTCATCCAGTTAGCATCACTATATCCTTCTAGTACTTCTGGATAATCGGAGAATAAGAGAGAGTAATCCAGAGTTTCCTTTAGATATCTAAAGACTCTTTCAAGGGCTTTCCAATGTTCTTCACTAGGATTGCTAGAATACCGATTTAGCCTGCCTACTGCATAAGCTATATTAGGGCGGGTTCTATTTGCTATATATAACAGTGACCCTATCCTCTGGGAATACTGTAACTGTCTTACAGATTCTCCTAAATTCTTAGTTAAATGTGAACTATGATCATATGGGGTAAAGATGGGATTTAGATCAAAATATTCAAACCTTTTAAGCATTTTTCTATTGAATGTGTTAAGTTTATGGCTATTTCGTTATTTGTTCTTCTAAGTTTCATTCTTAAGATTATATCAGCTTCTCCTAAGTCTTTCATATCAAAATTATTTGACAAATAATTTTAGTTTCTTGTATTATTTTTAGTGATGTTCTAAATAATAGAATATCATCTACGTACAGGCATAAAATGATAAAATTTGAGTTATTTCTTTTATAATACACACATTTATCATGTTCGTTAATCCTAAAGTTATTATCTAGGATAATTTCATCAAATTTAATATGCCATTGTCTAGGAGCTTGTTTTAATCCATAAAATGATTTAATTAATTTATATATCTTATGTTTTTGTCCTTTAACTATAAAATTTTGAGGTTGGTTTGTATAGATTTCTTCTTCTAATTCTCTATTTAAGAATATAGTTTTTATATCCATTTGATGAATCATTAATTTATGAATTGATGCTAATGCTACCAAGGTTCATAAGGTGGTTATCCTAGCTACAGGAGCATAGGTATCAAAATAATCTGTCTTTCTTTTGGCTGTATCCCTTAGCTACTAATCTAGTTTTATATTTTCTACTGTTTCATCTGGTCTTAATTTTCTTTTGAAAATTTATTTAGTTTCTATTGCTTTATTTTCAAGAGATAAATCTAATAAAATTCAAGTTTTATTCTCTAGGATTTATTGAATTTCACTATTTATAGCTTCCTTCCAATATGATGAATTTGATGATGACATAACTTCATTATACGTGCAAGGATCACCCTCTACAAGGTATATAAAGAATTCTTCTCTAAATTTTTTTCAATTATGATCTTCTTACTTCTTCTTAATTCAGTTTCAAGTTCTAGTTCCATAGATCTAGAAGAACATGGTTCACATTCTAGGGATCTAAAAATTTTAGTCTGAAAAAGAAATATGTCCTCAAAGAAAAAAGCATATCTAACTTTTAGGATTGAATTAAAACTTATATCACTAATATCTGATTTAATCACTAAGAACCTATCGGCATTACTATTTTGGGCATAGCTAATAAAGACAGCATCTACAGTTTTAGATCCTAGTTTTCTCTTTTCGGGTTCAGGAATATTCACCTTAGCTAGACACCCCCATTACTTTAAGAAAATTCAAATTAGGAGCTCTGCCTTTCCAAAATTCATAAGGGGTCTTACCGCTATCCTTAATAGGGATTCTATTTAGAATGAAGTAAGAAAACAGAAGAGCCTCCCCCACAAGTTCTCAAGTAGGTCTGAGCTAATCAACATAGCGTTCACCATATCTAAAAGGGTACAGTTTTACGCTCAGCCACACCGTTGGACTGTGGAGAGTAAGGAGTAGTTACTTCATAAACTATTCCATGTTCTTGACAGAACAGGAAAAAGTTATTTGAATTATACTCCCTCCTCTATTAGTCCTAAGTATCTTAATTTCTTTTCTTGTTGATTTTCTACCTCACTCTTATAAATTTTGAATTTATTAAAGGTTTCATCCTTAGATTTCATGAGGTAACAGTAGCAGTATCTCGAAAAATTATCTATAAAGGTTACTATGTACCTATTGCCACCACGGATTGCAGTTTTGAAAGAGTCACATACATCACTATGTATCAATTCTAAGATTGAAGAATTTTTTTCAACTGATTTAAGTGATTTTTTGGTTGTTTCGATTCAGTACATATTTAACACTTAGATGTATCTAAGATTGATTTGGGAATTAGCTTTAAATCCATCATATGTTTGATTTTTCTTAAGTGTACATGACCTAATCTATTATGCCATAAATTTCGATTAGATTTATTCACAAATAAACTTGATTCTCAGCTTTATTAATAAATAATTTATTATATTTAATTTGAATAAGCCTTCACTTACATATTCTTTTCCTATAAAAGCATTATTCTTAGTTATCACAACTTTATTACAATCAAGGATAATTTTATATCCTTTCTGGATCAGCTGAGATCCACTGACTAGGTTCTTCCTAAGGTTTGGAACATACAATACATCCGTTAGGATAAGAACTTTTTCAGAAGTCATTTTCAAATTAATTTGTCCTTGTCCCTTGATCTTGGCGGCTGTATTGTTCTTAAGGATTACACCTCCGCTTGAGTCCTGAATAATAGTGAACCAGGAGTAGTCAAAACAAATGTGAACATTAGTTCCTGAATCCAACCACCAATCAAGGTTAGAGGAAGTAATATTAACTTCAGGGTTAAAGCTTTCTGACCTAAAGATGAGCTTGAGGTCCTAAGGAACCAGAAAGCTTGCGAAAGGGCTCCCTCTTCCGATGATGGCAGTCTCTTACAAGATGATTGGTCCTTCCGCATACAAAGCAGAACTTATTACTTGGACCTTGGGCAGGCTTGATGGATCTAGTGTTATTGGCCTTGAAGTTTTATCCTTAGGTTTGAACTTATTTGAGTAGGATCAGTTAGGATGGTTTGTTGGTGTTGTTGGTTGGTTGAAATTAGGTTTGATTTGGATTTGATAAGGATCAGGTTAGCTTGAGTATCTGGGACTCTAGTTTGCTGGATTTTGGACCTATGTTGGTCTTCTATCCTAATTGAATTGAGAAGTTGAGTTAGGGTTAGTTCTTCTTGCTTATGGAGCTGACCTTTAGCAAAGCCATCCGAAGAAGGAGGTAATTTATCAAGAAAGCTCGAGACCTTAAATTCTTCAGAGAGAGAGAGGTTCCATTGGTTTGAAGCTTCCTAAGAATTCTTGAAATTGGTGGAGTTGGTCATTTATAGGTTTATCATCTACCATAACATATCTAAAAAATGATGCGATGTTGAACCGCTCAACACCAGCATCATCCAGGCCATACTCAGATTCTAGGTTATCCCATAATTCTTTTGCACTCTTTACAGATAGATAAATATCATAGAGTAAATCAGAAAGGGCACTTAGAATTTTATCCTTACAAAGATAATCTTCTTCAGGGGTGGCAGGAGAGGTTGAACTAGAGGAGGCAGAGGATTGATCAATAATCGACCAGAGCTCCAAAGTGGTTAGCCAAAATTTTATATGGCTTTGCCACCTCCTAAAGTTGGTTCCATCAAATTTGTCAGGTTTAAGATTAAAGGTTTCATCTCTAAGAGTAGCCATTTGGTTCAAGTATGATTCAGAGAGGAAAACTGGCATTTAAAGAAATTTATTAGTTTTTTTAAACTAGTGGACTTAATAAATTTTATTAATGTTGAGCATGCAGCAATACAAGTTTTGAGGGGATCTTTAATTAATTTGTACAACATAAAACTATAGAAAATAATGTGGCCAATTAAAAAAAATAAAATAATATATAAATATGCAAGGAACATAAGCCCTAAATATGTACAAACAATTAAATATGTATGCACTACAAAAATAACTACGAAATCTCCTTTAGACTGTTATTGAAAATATATAAAATAATATATATATATATATATAATGTAATCAACAAAAATAAAAAAAAGAAATTAACAGGGAATGAACTAATTAAAAAATTGTTAGTAATTTAGATGCCAATCAAAAAAAAAATAATATATATATATATATATATATTAAATATTTTTATTGACATGTGTGATATAGTATATGTGATGTGACAAAAAATAAAATGCAGGACCTGGCTTGGGAAGCAGTTAAATCACTGTCCTAAAGGAGATTTCGGTCCCTTCTCGTGCGAAGACTTGAGCCGCACACGCTCCTCCAAAGTACAACTCAGAAGTCAAGTACTCCAACGTCCGCCGGTGGCACGATCTCGAACGGATGTCGATCAGACTCGTCCTCAGCCCAAATAATATTAAAAACCAAACAAGAGAGAGAGCGAAGAGAGAATTTTTTTTGGAAAGAAGAAGACTCTCGGTGTTTTTTTTTCCTATTGAGAACCGAGGAAAGGGGGGGCCTTAAATAGGCCCAAACAGCTGAGGCAGCTGTGCGTGCAAGAACCGTCTCCAGAACAGATGCTCGCGCGTGGAGCTCCCGCGAAACGGCCGTGAAACAACTGCTCAGCTCGTACAGCTTGCATAACGGCCAGACGGCAGAATGTTCACGAGTACTCAACGCGGAATATTCACGCGTGTTCGACGTTCTGCGCGAGAAGTTTTGAAACTCCCTCAAAAAATAAAGTCAACAATACGAGGAAACTATTTGCAATTTCTCTTTCCATTCTGCAGTGGATTTATATTGCAATGCCCAGAAATAGATTCAATTGACTCACTGTTGCTTTTGTCTCATTTTCTGCCTTTTCTCTCGGATTTTGTTATTCTGGTGCGGTGTAGGCAAGGAAATAGTAGATGATGAGCTGAATCCAGGATGCCTGTCCTCTATTTTGGGTGTCAAGATACAAGGCATTGCTGCTCGGTTTATGGCACACTATCTGCACATCTGTTGCTGGTGTGTATATTCTTTGTTGGGAATCACGTTGGACAACTGGAAACAGGTTCTGATCAGGCTGAGCCGCTGAGGTATCATCTTTGTGAGAACTCCAACTGGAACGGATTCATTATTCCTCCAGTGTTGTGAGATACAAAAGCTTTGGCTGCCGATCAGTTAATGCAATGAAGCCTGGACCCCCAGCTTATTACCAAACTCCAATATGAAATTTTGAATCGTAAGTAACATAAATATGTTTACCAGATGCTGAGCCTGACCATCCTTTTTTCAGTATTTGATATCCCTATTTGGGAAAACATGAATAATATTCTACTTTTCTTTGAGTGAAGATATTAATGCTACCATTCTTGAAATGCTCCTGTATGCAGTCGTCCCAAGCTGCTGGATGCTTCATGTTTAGAAAACAAGAATGCCAAGTTGGTTTCTTGCTGTGCACGCCATAGCGCAATGATCACAGGCAAAACCTGTACCTTATCATTGTTCATTTGGATAATCCCTGGGAATTCCTAGTTACTTTCAGTTATCCACCACTTTTTATTCATTACCGTGTGTATTAAATATATAAATTTTGTATTTTCTAAATAAAAGTCTGGTCAGCCTCTGGAGTTATTTTATGATTAAGTTATATGATTAATTAATAATAACATTATCTATCCCCAACACCATGCAGAATTTTCATAGCTTTATCTGCGAGCCTTCTATGTTATTGTTGAGGTTGTGATTGTTGATTCTCTGATGGTGCATCAGTGAAAGACCAGACCTGGGTAAGGTAGGTCCCTCTCCCTCACGCACGCGTGCACACACAAAAAGCAGCTGCAATACTCTATACTCTCATTATTGGCATATTTGTTCTGTTACCGTTATTATATTAATATTCCAGTCGTCAGAGCAGAAGCCATGACTCTCCAGCATTTTATATTTGATATCACAGTAGTTACTGCTGGTGCTGTTTCTGCAGTCAGCATTGCAGCAGCAGCATCGATGGGGCAGCCATTCAATACGGCTGGTGCCATTCTTACCGTTCTTGATATTTTTGGAACCTTGCCAAAACCCAAGTGACATGGTTTCCATTTTCTGCAGGGGATGGGAGTTGTTTTGCTGGGGTTGGAACGAGTATGGCCCGGTAACATCTTGGTTATCACAATCATCTGTGTCCTCTTACAGTGTCCAGAGATTTAAATGTTCTTTTTTGGCACAGGTTGGCTTGGGAGTTGGGAGATGCAATTGACAGAAAATTCTCCTCTCTGGTACCAGACGTATACGTTGGTGCTAGCTGAATCTCATACTTGTCTGATTCTCTCAAGGATTTGTTCCTTCACAGATTTTGTTAAGAGTACATAGATTTCACCAAACAAATATTTTTCTGTTGCTCGATATATTATGCATATGCGTATGCACATGCATGTTATCAACTCTTTTCCAGGTCTCGCATGCTCTGCGGTGTGTACTTGTTTTCCCTCTCTTTTAAGTCCTAATACGTGCATAAAATATTTGTTCTTGTATCATTTACTTCCTCCTTCCCATTCTCGTAAAATTAAGAATTCAGCACAATATAGTTGTATTCCAAGCACTTGCATTGTTTCACCTCTACGAGCTATGAGGTTAGACTCTGCTCCAGCTCCACTTTTTTTATTATCTTTTTGATCGACGAAACTTGACGCCACTCGAGGATATTTGGTGATGAAAGGATTGAAAAATATAACTCTCGTGAGATCTCTCCCCCATGCTTGTTAGAAGTTAAAAATTCAGTAAGTTATAGTTTTGTTCCTTGTGGAAAAATACCGTTTTGTTCCAACCACTTGCATCGCTTCATTTCTACTATTATAAAATAGAATTTTTTGCATATATATCCTCCTAAATTTTTAAATTTACAAGAATATCTTTTCAAAATTCATATTTGTATGTATATCTTCATAAAATATTTATTTTGCATGTATATATATATATATATATATTTTTTTATATATGTATCTATATCATTTAATATCGTTAAAAAATTAGTGGTTTAAAATTTAAATGAATAAAATATTCTTATGGATATATGTGCAAAAGAAAATTTATAAGAGTATATATATAAATAGCAATTTCATGAGGATATTCATGTAAATTTAAATGTTTAAAAGGATATACACATAAAAATTTAATTTAATTTTTTATATTTTATCTATATGGATCTAAGCCCTCTTACTCTATAATGTAGTAACATATTATATAATATAACAATACGATGACGATATTATATAATATTTTATATAATAAAATATTATATTATAAAGTTCTCTTACTCTATAATGTAGTAACATATTATATAATATAACAATGCGATGACGATATTATATAATAAAATATTATATTTTATTTATAAGCTATTCATCTAATATCAAGTTTAGATACTTTCTTAGAAGTATATTATTATATATTAGAGGAAACATGAATAGTTATGATCTG
>KE504637.1:73007-121826 GCA_000441515.1 Elaeis oleifera | reverse complement strand
ACACACACACACACACACACACACACATATATATATATATATATATATATATATAGTCACCTCCTTGTGCTGAAATTAGTAAGAGATTTCTCTGGTTTATATGGATATCAAACGCGCACCCAGATGGAGGAGAAATTATTAGATGGATCAGGTCCGGTGGAATAGTCATTCGCCATATTAATCCCAAGATTGAAATAGGACTGGTACGTTAATATAAGCTCACGAATATTTTATGATTATCAAAATTACTATGGTACATCTGTCTTAGGTCTTATAATTGAGTAAGAGGATACGTTAGTGGACCGGTAGTGGAAGTAATATTTTAACACTACAAAGTGGACCTGGCCCGCACCCCTTTTTCTTTGCGTGGGGCATGAATGTTCATACAAGATCGCAATAGCTTTCGTTCCTTGTACCATCTAGATGTGCGGATCGATATTTTACCTTGTTGAGAAATTTTTTAAATCGTTCTTCATATGCATGTTTGGTGGACTTCACATAATTAATATTCAGCTGACCTCCTTGGCCTATTGACTTTGGAGGCCGCTAGTTAGTTACACGGACACGACCACAGACAATTAGGTCGCAGTTGTTGTAGGAAAACGGACTCCTACCTTATCCCATCGTCAAGGTTATTGCAAGCGAGCGTCTCAAACGAACTCAAATTTGTTTCCGAAACAGGGCTAGTGTCCGGTGTGGGCGCGGCGCTGCTGGTGGGCACGGCGGGCTTCCTCTTGTACCGGCGGCAGCGGCGCATCCGCGAGGCCCGGGAGCGCCTGGCCAAGGAGAGGCAGGAGATCCTCAACGCCAACAATACGAGCGGGCGCTCCGCCAAGAACTTCACCGGGAAAGAGATCAAAAGGCCACCGCCAACTTCTCCCCGACAACCTCCTCGGGAGCGGCGGCTACGGCGAGGTCTACAAGGGCGTCCTCGAGGACGGCACCCCGGTGGCCGTCAAGTGCGCCAAGCTCGGCAACACCAAGTCCACCGACCAGGTCCTCAACGAGGTCCGCATCCTGTCCCAGGTCAACCACCGCAGCCTTGTCCGCCTCCTGGGCTGCTGCGTCGACCTCGAACAGCCCCTCATGGTCTACGAGTTCATTCCGAACGGAACTCTCTTCGACCACCTCCACGGCCTCCGGCCGCCTCTCCCCTGGTGCCGCCGCCTCTCCATCGCCCGCCAGACCGCCGAGGGCCTGGCCTACCTGCACTCCTCCGCGGTGCCCCCCATCTACCACCGCGACGTGAAGTCCAGCAACATCCTCCTCGACGAGAAGCTCAACGGGAAGGTGTCGGACTTCGGGCTCTCCCGGCTGGCGGAGTCGGACCTGAGCCACATCTCCACGTGCGCCCAGGGCACCCTGGGGTACCTGGACCCGGAGTACTACCGCAACTACCAGTTGACGGACAAGAGCGATGTGTACAGCTTCGGGTGGTGCTGCTGGAGCTGCTGACGTCGCAGAAGGCGATCGATTTCAACAGGGGACCCGATGATGTGAACCTGGCGGTGTACGTGCAGAGGAAGGTGGAGGAGGAGAGGCTGATGGAGGTGGTGGATGGGTCGGTCAAGGAGGGGGCCACCCAGCTGGAGCTGGACACCATGAAGGCGTTGGGTTCCTCGCCATGGGTTGCTTGGAGGAGAGGAGGCAGAACCGGCCGTCCATGAAGGAGGTCACCGAGGAGATCGAGTATATTATGAGCATCGAGGCCGGTGGTGAGGAGCAGCAGCACAGTGCCTAGGAGGGGCATGCCTGTATACACTAATTACCTCTATCTGTGTTGTATATGATGAAATTGATGTGATTACAGAAATTGCAGCCCTTGGGTACTGGTATGGTGTCACAGGTGCATGTTATTCTGCAACCGTCTACAAGTCTACGGGGAAGAGGAACTTAGTTATTATGCTGAATATTTACTTCGCTGTGGCTATGGCTTCCATTATATATGTTTTCATACTTACAATGTCATCATATATGATGAAATAAATCCCATATTTCCACAATCATTCTCAGAGTTCTGCGACTTTCGCATTTTTGTCTTCTAGGAATGTAGTTTGTCACAGCTGCAGATGACACTGAATGCTCTACTAGTCTCCCCAAGGACACTAGATACTATAACCCCCACATTCCCACCAAAACTAATCTTTAACATATATCATGACTAGTCTGATCCACTACCAAAAACCACTAATCTTCCCAACGACAATAGATACTATAACCACCACATTCCCACTAAAACTAATCTTTAACATATATCATGACTAGTCCGATCCACTACCAAAAGACCCACTAATCTCCCCAACGACAATAAATACCATAAGCACCACGTTCCCACAAAACAAATCTTTAACATATATCATGACCAGTCTGATCCACTACCAATGTTTCCTTCCACGCTTGAACATCCTTTCTTCTCACGTCAGCCCCTCTCTAAGCGCATTAACGACATGTTCCCTAGAAAAAATACCGCTGTCTCAAATAACAAAGAGAGGCGAAGCCTCACCTGGTCGGATAACACGAGAGGAGCAAAGCATGATAGAATGGTACGTTTCTGCGTTGTCACCAAGAACCAAGTGCATTCAGAAACAAGCATTTCCGCCTACCGAAGCATTTTAAACGTTCGACTCTCCATGAGGTAGAGAATAAAATTATCACAAGTCAAGCCAACACACGACCCCAAAGTAACTGTTATCGCTAACAAAAATATTATAGCATGCCATATCCCACCAAGATCCAAAAGCAAATGCTTGGCGCACGTCCGCTGATAGCAAAAATAGTTCGCACATCATCTTAAATATTCCAGAGGTTTCATAGCAAAATTTTAATAGGGAAAAAAGCAAAATAAAACAGAGCACTTGTCTAGACTCCAAATTTCTGCAATCAACCCGTAGATTCAATTGGGCCTTGGAGTAGCCCACTCAACTCTCAGGATAAGATTGTCATAACCATAGCCATTAAGCTTGTTGATAGCTCTCTCTGCATCTTCCCTGTTGACAAAGTTCACAAAACCAAAGCCCCGACTTACTCCAGTCTTCTGATCAACAGCAACATAGACACGAGTTACGGGACCGAAAGGACGGAAGAGCTCAAGAAGATCAGGCTCACGCGTATCCTCAGAAAGGTTGGTCACCCGAACTGAGTTCTCGTCATTCCGACGCCTCATCTCAGTTCCAATCCTCTCTGCACCAGATCTCAAGCCTGGAGGAACATAAGTTCCCCTGCTAGGACCAGACGAAGCTGCAGTTTCTGCAGCTGGAGGCCTGTCAATAAAGTTTTCTGTTTGCGCAGCAAGGTCCTTGTAGGGCATTTTGATGTCCAGTGGTCGCCCTTCTTACCACAAGTCCTGCATACCATAAGAACAGCACCTGCCTTTCCCATAGCAGCCAATGGGTCTCCTGCAACCTTTGTTTCTTCAGCTTTGCTACCTGTAGTCAGGAGCACCAAGTCATTAATACTCACATAACTGGGGGGTCAAAGATATAGCTTGAGGGAATATATAAATGACATATGAAGAAAGGGATGAAAAGGGAAAACTAACAATAATCAAAAACAATGCACGTTATTTTAATCATATTAGCTGTTGTTTTTCATGTCTGATGCTGTACCTAATACTAATCCTGCCAACCACATAATTAATGTGATCTTTTAGAGAAAAATAGCACCCAAGAAATCCATAATGGATGCAACAAACAGAAGAGTGGGAAAAAGACGCCCCTAACTAATATTAAAATGCTGCATATGATTGCCTCAAGTATCCTTTTACAAAACAACTGCATATATGACATATAAATAATGGCTCCTAAAGCTCGACATCTGGCAAACCCAGATGATTTCAGTGATTACAATGTTTACAATGCAAAAAATTTGCCTCAAATTAGCAGAGACATACAGCACTAGTAGATCCCAAATGCAACATCAACTAACAAGAAACTTATACAGCACAAATCGAGAACCGCTGAACCATCTTGAACCGGACAGTTTGGGGCAGTACCAAACTGAACCAAATGGTTATCGGGATCGCTCGGCTGGTTGATCCAGTTCCCAAACTGAATCATTTTTTTAAAATAAAAACCCCTCATGATCCTCTCCTTCTCTCCCGGTCTCTCGATTCCTCTCTTCCTCTTTCTCGATTCTACTCTCTCGATCTTCCTCTCCTCCCCCTCTCTATGCTCTGCAACAACGACAACTCCATGATGTTGCGACAACGATGCTAGATAGGATTAGGGTATCACTACGACAAGTTACACCTCTCCACCCCTCTCCTTCTTCTCCTCCATCTCTCCCCCCTCCCTTGGTTCCAGTACATCTCAGCTTGGTACGGCATGCACTAGTATCATAATGAACCAGTCGCTGACAGGTACGTCCCTTGGTACTGGTTCATCAAACCTTGATACCAACCATTGCAGATGGTGTTAAAATCACAGACAAAATAAATGAAGGTTGTTATTTGGACTGTCTCAAGTGATAGGTATAAAACCATGTTTAACTCAATGTCACCTAGTCCTCTGGAAACTAAAGTCTTCCAAGGATGTTATTCATCAAGAAGAGGATTCTCCCCACAAAATAATCCCAAGCAAATAAACTGATTAATTGCAACCTTGTGGCTTTTAATAGTGTATGGAGAATTATATTATTTGAGCTGAAAATGCACATAGCAGAAACATGCATATCTATAGGTGATGCTAACAATTGTATGATACTGCAATAATTCAATTGATGCTGCTAAACTGAACAAAAAATTTCAACAAATGAACCATAAAGAGTCATGTCATCTGAACACATTGAGCTCCCGTGGTTATGCCATCAGAGTTGAAAGAATATCATGTTAGGCTATCAAGATGGCTACTGGAGTAGATTCCACAACACAGACTACAAATATTCTTGTAGGTTGATTCAAATTACAAAAATGTAGAAATTAACCAAGTAACAACTTCAAACTACTTAAACCTGAGACTGGAATCTCCAAATAGAAATAAATCAAAAATTGAACACCATGAAATGCATGAACAGCAACATAACCAATATTATCACAAAGGAAGCAACAACCAATAGTAGAATAACACACATTATTCGTATAGGTTTAATTGCATGTGCACTTTATAACCATTGTTATTCCAAGAATGAACTAGTACAGTTATTGCTAACAATGTGACAGCAAAGTCATTCTGATATAATGTTGACAAGGACCAAAAGACAAATTGAATGCAAGATTTATCAAAGGCAAAAACGTGAAGCTTCACACCAAACAGAAAAGCATTTGTCTTGTCATATGCAACCAACAAATTTCCACAGAAGATGGACAGGAAAGGAGAGAAACAATGTGAAGCAACCACGCCAAAATTATATTCAGAAACCTCACTGAACTACATGTTATGCCCTCCATATAAGGGCTTATAAAGAAGCTGACTCAGGGTCTGAAGGCCCAAAAGAAGAGGTAGGGCAACTAAAATAGTTAAACTATAAACTTTAATTCGATATTCATGATGCCCATAAATTATTCTTGCGATCCAACATCATCAAGTTTGTGCTTATCTGAAGCAAATTCAATACATTCATCATTAACAAAATAGACTAGTCATCGACAAAGTAGTTGCAAAAACAATTCTTCTCATTATGAACTTGTCAACCACTTCAACATATTTCATTTCCTATGCTTCTTCACCATTATTTTCTTATCATCCCGCTTAGCATAATACTCCTTACCAACTTCAACTGGTAGTAACCAAATTCATAAAATTAGTCTTCACCCCATGATGGATTTGCATTTCTACAACTCAAATCTCCATCATCAAAAACTCGTATGGCAGTCTCATCCATGTTTATCCGCAACAACATGGAACCCCATATCCATGAACCGAACTTGGCACCTTTTCCTCCAGAGCTCTATCACTCCAGTCTCTTGTTCAATATTTCTTTGTAACCTCTCTGGTAAATTTCATGTCTCTGTCACCATCTTCAATTTCAATGTTCATTCGGAATTCCTCATGCACACCACTTTATCAATGAACAAACTGTGCTTTCTTGTCTTTTTATTTTATTTTATTTTATTTTATTTTGTGTGTGTAGAGACTGCTTTCATGTTAGAGGGAGAGCTTCAAACTCTCACTGATCATTTGCATTTTTTTTCTAGGTGCCCAAGAGAAGAGCACTATGTGCTTTAGCAATGATGTTTCAGAAATCTCCTCCAGCTTGAGTGCAAATACCAAACCTTAAAAATAATGGCCTATGCCTCTACAGGGTCCACACTCAGTACAATTCCAACATACGGCATCTAGAGAGATGGTGAGCGCCATCTCCTTGTGCCCATTCAGGAAAAATTCTACTTTACATAAGTAGAATATCATCCCATGGATTGGGCCTTACCAAATCTTAAGTTGACAAAGGTAATCAAAATAGACCTAAGCAAGGATCGTATAAGTGTTAGATTTGGGCCTTTCCTTAGACAAAGATTTATTGATAGAATAGATTACTAAGCGGACTTGGGTATACTCTTTCATGAAAGACTGACAGATTGATGCATGAATGGCAGCATGATGGATCTCAGAAAATAGGTTGAAGTATCTGTTCATGGCCATGATCTATAGGCAATATCAGATGTATGCTGTTGAAGGAGTGCATGCACTTCAAGTCCGATCTTTTACTTGATCTTGACATGTTCAAAGAGTAGTAACAGAACCTTTCAAGCTAGTTTAGATCTCCTTGATAAGTATGTTTGAAAGGTTTCTCCTAGTGTTATTTTATATCATCACTCTCGTCCATAACCACTCCCACTAAAAATACACCAATTGGTTGAAACACATCATACAGAGCACCTAATGGTGCTTCTGTTGAAGGAGAGATAGACCTGTAGCCTGGAGCAAACAGTTGAAATGGAAATATAACTAAGATTTTATTAAAATCCTCCTTAACAAGTTACACTATGCCCTTCTGACAAGAGCACACATGCAAAAATCACAGTCCAAAGCAATCCAAAGCGCCGGTGATGGTCCTCATACTATTGATATACTAATTTAACCAGAAACAAGCAAGAATTACTACCTATCACTTATATCATTTTAGTAATCCTACCCAACAGATGGTTACAAACTTTAACTGTACTGACAACATAACATCTAATATATCCAAATTAAAATCTACTTGTTCAAGGATTCTCATAGCCTAATGTCAGTTAGCATTTCTGAAGTTACTCAGTCATATGATTTAAGTGTTAAAAATCAGTCCTTCCTTACCTTCTACTCTGAAGGCATTACAGTTATAGCACAAGCATACACAGACAAAGACACCCTGTACGTAGATTCTTTGTGATCAGCTAACCAATCAAACAAACACAAAAGGAAAAGGTCAAATATTACAAAGCAGTTAAGATTCTTTGAGATTATTGTGCAGGATAAGGCAGTAAACTGCTCCCCTAAACCCTAAATCGTCCAATCAGTTTAAGACCTCGTTTAAGACACAAAAAAGACCACTTTTACCAGCAGACAGAGAACAAGCTGTTCAAGGTGTATGCATAATGAACATGAATCCAATTGTAATTTATTTGAGATTGTTCAGCACAAAAAATTCTCAGATAGCATTCATGCGTCGACTGTTCACCAAAATTTACATTTCGAGGACTACTCTTTCCAATGACTGAAATATTAGATCAATAATCGGATATATGATGAACTTAAAAAGCCACCTTGCTTGTCCTTTTCTTCTTTGGATAAACAAATAAGACCTACAATTGTAGTCTGATCTATGATATTTTGAAAAAATCATTCTCACATGTCATGGATACGTCAACCTCTTCGCCAACATTTTTATCGGGAAGGACTATCTTTCTTCGTAATGACCAAAGATATCCAATCAATATCTCAATTAATAACCAATACCAGGGAAGACAAAAAAAATAAATAAATAAAAAATCTTGTCTTTCGCTTAATTTTTGCCTTCTTTAGCATGAGAAACTAGGATTTTCAGAGAGATCGAATACAATCCACGCAACAATCCCAGGAAACTTATCCAAACACTAAGAAAAACGAAAGGTGGAATCTTGAGATGGTACAAAAGGAAGAAGAAACAAACCTGGGGCGCGGGGCCTCTCGAGAAGGATCTCCTCGGTGGATACCATGGTGAGGTGGCTGCCGGCGTCCTCGCGGGCGGCATCGCCGAACTTGGGCCAGGAGCGGCGCTCGAGGGCGCGCTTGCTGAGGCGCGCGCGGGCGAGCTTGCGGACGCGGGTGGTGGTGGTGACCTTGACCTTGTTGCCCTCGTCGTCGAACCGGTACTCGATCGTCTTCTTGATCCCGTTCTCGTCCGGGCCTAGCACCACCCGCGGCGGCAGCAGGAAGTCGAGGTCGCCGCCGTCGTCCTCGTCGAGCTCTCCCCACCGGAGCTTCTGAGGGCGGGCCGCGTCCACCGCCATCGTCTCTTTCTCCCAGCACAAAGAGCCCCTGAGCCCCGAACCCTAGATCTTTCGCTTCGCTCCTCTAAGTCACGCGTGTCGGGTCTCCCGTGACGAGGCTTTCAGGCTCGATGTATGCTAGTTCACGATTTATCTCATCCGAGACGCTTCCAATATACTAAAATTCTATAGGATTTTATTGTAACATTGCTTACGTTAAGCTTGAACTAGTTCCGGCGATCCAGTTGCCGGAACTAGTTTAAGTTGGACAGGATTTTTTTTTTTTTTTTTGTGGAAAAATTGGATAGAAATTACTTGTAAACTCGCAAACTGTTAAGGGTCACATGGTCTCAGGCTCCCGCATGTCGCCTGTCTGACCCCAGTAGAAATTTGCAGCAAGGAATTATTACATTCGCAGCCAAGGCCTGTGGCACTTTATATTTAAGATCTTTTTTTTTTGACAGACCCATTTGTTTTTGAAAAATACGCCAGTCGCCCGTACACAAAAAATTCATCAGAAAATGCGAAAAGTAATACATCGTTTTGATTAAGAGGCTCTTTATATTTAAGATTTTTTTTTTTTTGTACATGGCATCACTTCCAAACGGATCAGTCCATTTTAACAAAACTAGCCCTTTGATTAAGAGGCTCTCCTTATGCCGTTCGGCCCATTCTTTAATTAATAAATCCAGGAGGGAAGTGTCCCACTTCCTCCGTTATTCCACACACACACACACACACAACAAAAGAATGTACCCAAAAAGAAAAAATTAAGAGGCCCTTCGCTCATCAATTGGACTTCCAGGTGTTGACAGAGGTGCCATTGCCAACTTCGTCTCCCATGTGTCTTTGAATCTCCTGATAGATTTTAAGTACATGTTTCCAAATCATGGATGTTCTGCCATTTCCCGATCTCAACCAGCTGCTATCTTGCTCCCGATATTTTGCTAACACCATTTTTTTCACAAATTCCATTAGCACGCCAAATCAACTCTTGCAGCTTGTTTTGCTAGTGATGACACAATCAGAATAGCTGAAACTCTGGCAAAAGCCCATCTCGGCTTGATCCACTCTCTAGAGACAGATGAGAGGAAGCAAGTGAAACAAGTTTTGTGGCTTGGAAGTTCCACCCATTTTTGACCTGACTGAATTTTAGATAAGGCTTGATAGGCAGTGCAGTTATAATATTATTTTTTTTTTCAAGAAAGGAACTTGTATAGTGTAATTCCACAACAATTCAGGTCAGTGTCCATGTTTGCAGCAGGAAACGTAGTATCGTGTTATTCCAGAACAATGTACGTGAGATTGGGAGAGGTCCCTGTTTTGCTGTCCCTGTTTACAGCAGGGCAGCGAGCAAAGGTAGCCACCGAAATTTTCATTCTGGACCATAAAATAATTGTCCAGTCCTTGGGATCGGAGTGGCCAAGCAAAACATTTTGCTGGGACAATCAACTTGGAGCTAATTGCATCTTAAAAAACTCTTAGCTGGCACATCATTTTCAATTAAGTCAACTATTCGGTAGTCAAAGGCGTTGATGGTCCAACCCTCTGGTGATGTTTGATGTAAAAGGAAGATCTAAGAATTTTGTGGGCGGGATGTCAAAGGTTGGTATGCCTAATTTATGGTATTTTGGAACTAAGAAAGAAATCTGTGTGATTCAGTCTGTAGTTAACCTTTGCGCATTTTAGGTACCAACCCAACCATAGAAAGGTAGTGATGGTTAGGCTGATCACATCGAGAGTTAACATCTCCTTCTGGAAAAGAGCTGAGATTTTATTATTTCTCTTCTTTTTTTTTTTGTTTTTTCTTTTGTGTGTGTGTGAGTGAGTGAGTGAGCATGCGTCTGCGCGTGCGCAGCAGCGGGGCAGGTAAGTTTTAATTACCAACGGTAAAACCAGAGCCTAAGCAGTCAGCATTAACAAGGAAGAGAGCTGAGAGTTTCTCTACACTACTGTAGACGGTTGTCAAAATCCCCAATCCTCTGCAGCTTTGATTCCTAGCTTGGTGAGAATTGGGTTGCTCGGCTGCCGGTGGCCGCTGAAATTTCATATTGTTCAGTTTCAAGACCTCTCTGGGCTTACATTTGTTACCGAAAGCAACAGGAAACATTCTTTCTCCATCAAAACTGATGATTTGGTCTGGTCATATGCCTCCTCCTGTGGCCCAAGCCGAGCAATCAGATGGCCGGGAGATGGACTGGAGCTTCTGCATCATCCAGCTCGATGCGACTTCTCTCACGGGCATCCAAACTAGAACTTCGTTGATTCCTTGTGTCATCATCACTCTATTTCTTCCTTTTCTTTCTTTTCTCTTTTTGATAGAGAGATAGTACAGCTGGTTTGCTTGTTAGAAAATGCCAAACATAATTCGGGTCAAAAAAACAAAAAACAAAACAAACAAAAAGAAAGTAACTTAAGGCGGATCCAAGTGATGAAGCAACCTTCCAAATCCGGTCCTCCTCCGCCCCAAATCACATGCAATCTGCATTTGGTGAATCACATACGCTCAAAGACAGTTTGATCGAAGGGAGACTATTCAGCCACTGGTGTTAAAGGCCATGAACATATGGGTCCTTCAGAAATCAGGATGAGAATCTTCAAGTTGCCGAAAACTCTGTTTGATGTGCGGTCCGCATGGCAAATCTATATCTACAGTGAGTTCTTTGCTATTAAAATGATCGAACTTCTCCACGTTTATGTACATACAAAGCGAGGTGCAATTTTTTATGACTAAAATGCAAAGCATTCCGAGTACAGTTGAATCCAAGTCCAAGATGCAAGCTCACCTTGCACATGCCATCTTAAACCAGAAATTAATGCCAGTGACGGGGACAAGAAGCTTAGGATTCGTCGACTTTGTAGAACCGTCCATGCTAAAATGAGCTAGATCCATCCATCCATACATAATAATTGCATAACAATAATTGACCAAATGTTGTCAGTATTTATATCGAGGCTTGCACTGCAAGGGAGGTGATGGGTCGATTACGGAATATGCCGCGTAGTAAATCCACTAAGCATATTTCTTCAAACCGTTTTCTCCGCCACCGAGTGTATTTTAGGCGTTGGAGTTGGATGGGTCCCAAAAAGCCGTGCCGCGTGCTCAAGCTTCGTAAACCAGAGAAAGGGAATTTGCCGCCCGCTTCCGCCGCCGTCCCTAACGAATCAGCACGTGCCGCACGGACGGACTCGTCTAACTCATATTGTTTCCGTGTTTGCCGTTATATTATGGACGGCATATGTCCAAACATATTATGTAAATCCACAGCATGACTTTGCATTGCTCAAATGACTCTCTATTAAATAAATATTATTTCAAAGTAATCTGGAGATCTAAATTTAAAATTATAATTATATTCATATCGATGAAAATTATCCTTTAAGATAATCCCTGCTGTCAAAATCTGACCCAATTAGAACATCTAGAAGGCAATATTAAATCCATCGTGGTAGAATACGATTTGTTCGGTAGCTGTGAATCTGCGCAATAAAAAAAAAAAAAAAAAGCTCCTCCAATTAGTTCAAATCTAGTTCTATGATATTTAAGTTAGATTGAACTTTAGAATAACAGTAAAAAAATAATAGATAATTAAATAATTTATCTAATTTTAGTCGGTATTTGATCAATCTGGAGATGATCAGATTTGATTGACATTTAGTATATCAGAAAATGGTCGAATCTGATCAACGTCTAGCTAACCTAAAGATGATCGAATCTACTCAATGCATGGCCAATCTAGAGATGTTAATGCTACAGCGGGTACTGACAGTAAGGTCAATATAATTAATATTGGTGCTGGTAGCGACGAAGCAACCTAGATAAAATGTGACATTGAAGATGCTGGCATTAAGAATGACAAGGCCATGCGTGATCATAGCCACTGTTGCGGTCAACTTCCTGTCATCTGTCACCGGTGATGAGCACCTGCAAAACAACATCCTCACAGATCAGAGTTGTGTTCGGTTGGGACCTTCCGATGCTTAAGTCAGAGAGAAAATTGGTGAACAGTAGATTTTAGAGTAGCAGAGCTCTGGCTCAGAAGTGTCTTACCGATGCTGGTCACTTACTCATCTTTTATAGATAATTCTGATGTAACAGTCGAGTACGTGGTCCCACTTTTTATGGTGATAGATTATCGGACTATAATCGTGAAATTAGTGGGCTATTTATTGTCGTGACACGTAATCGATAATCATTCATAGCAGTTAAGATATGTCGAGCTGATAGGCCGACTGTATGTCAGTCGGTAATAATAAGTCGGTAGAAGATCTGAATGATAGTCGGCTAGTAACTCTGATATGCCGATAATCTTCGATCGGAGGTTGATCAAGTCATTTATTGTTGATCGACAGTAGCCGATTGTCTGTCGGTTGCTCGATTGTGAGTCGGCGCAATATCCTCAGTCGGCCGACGTAGAGTCGGAGTCAGGGTTGGTTAACTTGAGTTGGGGTCGATTGCTTGGTCCTAATAGTTGTCCCCCACTCCCAAATCTAAGGTGATCCGATGTGTGTGCCACCACGTGGTTTGTCACGTTGGACGAAGAGAGTTATTTCGTGTCATATCGAACTCCGATTTGGCTACTAGTTTCTTCGAGATATAAGCATCGGCTGTTTTATTGTTTCGGTGGGTATGAAATCATCATTAGACTATCATATTAATAGGATGATTCGATATCGGATGTCAGTATCAGACATCGTTTCGAGAAGATAATTCGGCGCTGGATGATATGATTTTGACTAGTAGATCTTTTCCACATATCCAAATGTCATTAAGTCGGAGCTGTTTACGCGGATAATGGTGATGTGGCTCGATCAGGAGCAGGTGAGTCGAATCATCCGACCAATGATCGGTCAGGATGCTGCTATGTGTCATCATCTGATGAGACCCTACTTTTATTCTAGCCGTTGAGGGATCCTATATATATATGGTCGCTTTCGGCCAGCCTTTACTTTTCAATTTTGTCTTCTCTGTGGAAACTCTGTCGAAGGATTGTCCCAGCATCTAAAGACTTCTTTCTTCTCGTTCTCTTCTTTGAATTTCAGATTAAGTCCTTTTATCTTTCTTGAGTTGTCTTTTCTGATTTTTCTTCATTTTCTTTAGCTCTTCTCTACAATGGCTAGGGGTTCTTCCTCTCAGGATGGTCGGTCGGAGAATCCGACTGATGACTCCCCATCGGGCCTATAAGTAGAGGCTTCTTCACTTTCGAAACCAAATGTTGAGCAGCTCCAGGAGCAATATCGCGTTCCGGAGAAATATCAGCTTTCCACACTTGGTGTCGACGGTCAGATGAACTCCCCTCCTTCGGACCAGGTGGCCTTCTATGTTGAAAACCTTCGGGCGGATCTTCGATTTTCGATTCTGGAGTTTGTCCGAAATATTTTAGATTACTATGATCTTTGTCCTATCCAGTTGGCACCAAATTCGATCCGGCCAATAATCAGCTTTGCTTTGTTGTGTCGGTTACTACCGATCGAACCTCGTCCTTCTCTCTTTCGTGCCTTTTTTATCCTCCGACCTCATCCAAAGGCCAGGGGTTGGTGGTTCTTCAACCCTCGAAAAGGTCTCTTTTTCATTATCGGTCTTCCATTGTCCATCCATGGATGGAAGAATCAATTCTTTTTCGCCTCTTCCTCACTTTCTTGAGGCTTTCCTTCTCGCTGGAATGATCGAAAAACTGGCCACAACGATAACAGTGGGTGGAGGTCAACGATCGGGAGGACTTTTATCGGCTGAAGGATATGGCAGTCTCGCCGCAGAGAGAGCTTATGACCGAACAGGCTTTCTACGATGTCGGCCTCAGTTCGGTCACCAACTTAGGTATAGTATAGTCGGTCATTTCTGTCTTTATTCTTCTTTATTTGTTTCTGGATCGTCTTGATTTTTATTCTGATTACAGCCATGCAGTCGAGGGCTCGAGTGTTGAGCGCCGACATTCGTCAACACGCTGCCAAAAAGAGGGCAGCATCCGAAGCTGGACCTTTCCGACCACCGAATTAAGGTCGGGCTTCTACTTCTGCACCGGCTCAGGAACCGATGCGGGGCTGTGTTGTAGTGTAGAGAGGGCCTCTTTAGTCCCACATCGATTATGAGTCAAGAGGGAATATGGCTTATATGGATTGGAACCTTCTCTCCCACATGAGGCACCTTTTAAACGATAAAATCGTGAGACTCTAAATGACCAAGGCCCACTGAAGCCTAAAGATGGTCATGAGTCAAAGCAGATAATACCTTACGTATGCGGAGGCGGAGGCATAAGCCAACCATCTGAGCCATTCAACCCCTTGACCCATGACCATAGCTCAACCCCTTGATCCATAACCATAGCATTGGTGCTGTCTGTGGGAATGCCTCCTATCCACATATACTCCCTCTTGACCGGGGGGCAGTGTTGTGGTGTGAGAGGGCTTCTTTAGTTCCACATTGGTTATGAGTCAAGAAAAAATATGGCTTATATGGATTGGAACATTCTCTCCCACGTGAGGTACCTTTTAAAGAATAAAATCGTGAGGCTCTAAATGACTAAGGCCCACTGAAGTCTAAAGATGGTCACGTATGCGAAGGTGGAGGCATAAGCCAACCATCTAAGCCATTCGACTTCTTGATCACGGCCCAGATGTCTACAAAATCAAAGTTAAGGGCCTCGATCATGTTTTCATTTTTCACCTCCTCAACAGCTATCAATATTCTCCGATCTAAGAGTAAGTTTGCCGGTTCACCAGCGGCATATTTCGATCAACTCAATCAAGAGCTTGCTCTTCTCGTAGGCAATCACCACGTCGAGCAATGGATCCCCCGTTCGGTTTACAATGCCTGCCTCCCAGTTGGGAATTAGGACATGGGCCGAGAGCTTCTCCAATTTGTCATGCCTGGTAGCATCACCCACAATGTGGAATTTTTGGAGGGAGATCTTATGCTCTTGTATGGAAGAGGACTTGATGCATCTTGGATCGGTTGCGGAGGCTTGAAATTGAAAAGAAGGATGGCAAGCTGGACTGCATGAACCTTACCATGCTCTTGCTTCTGGATTGCATGAATCTTGTCATTTCTCCATTGCAAGAGGCGTGTCATCCTTTGAATAGAATAGATTTGAGGGTCGAAGAGTGAGAAAGACGTGAGCAACGGCGTGGGCGCGAGCGTTGGAGAGGGACGCGGGCATTTAGGGAATAACGCGGGTTTGTGGGTGTTGGGAAAAGACAAAAAGTCACCATACCATATCAATAATAATAATGATAAGAAAAAAAAAGAGCAACCATTCATTTTTATTAATTTTCGTAAGCGCTGGAATTCTCGTAATCACCGCGGCAGTTATTTCGAACCTTGGATCCTCGATAACTATTTCTTGCTGCTTGGAACTCAACAGCAAATCTCTGACCGGGACAGGTGGTTACCTAAAGGCGCTGCAAGGCCCGTCGGACGAGTGGTATGCTGCCTACCGAATAGTGTTCATCACATTTTATCATCGTCAAAGAATAAACAAGAAAGAACGGGGACTATGAAAGAAGGGAATTAATTAAAATCCGGCGGGTCCTATAAAAGGGGACGGGGATCCAAGTCCGGGGCCGGTGTAAGAAGCGAGCCGTGGGGGACGCCCAGAAGAAATCCAAAGTCGCTCCTTTTCTATCTCCCCCCCGTCCTCGCTGCTTGGGGGTGGTAGAAATAAAGGAGGAGAAGACATCGGATCTCGCCGGAATTCGCGTCCTTCGGCCGGGATCTGACCGGTGTCTGCGGTAAGATCGCGACGATCCTCTCCGATTCGATCTTTCTTTTCTTCTTCTTGTCTCTCGCTCGTTCGCGAGCTAGATCTGGTTCCGAATCTCATCCGTTCAAAGGTTTTTCGATCTCTGGAGGCGCGTTATCCTTGCTTGTTTTTACGTACAAGGCATGAATCTCGAGACGAGACGGTGGCTGCATTGTGGATGGAATCCGGTTTTCTTTTGGCTCTGGTTTTCTGTTTGTTTCGAGATCGGATTGCTTCTTTATACTTTGAGTAGGGTTTCGGCACCTTTTAGGGCAGGCTTGTTCCAGTGTTTCTCTTTCATGTCATTGGGAAAAATCTGCAATTTATCCACAAAAAGTCGAAAACTTCGATAGGGTTATCTCTGTCCCGGTTTTGGTTCGGCTAGTACCTGTATCCGAATAATTTCTTTCTTCATAGTTTATTGTCTCTAATTTTGGACGACTGAGATAAAAATCTGCTTCGTTTTTACTGCAAAAGTCTGTTCTGAAAGATCTTTGACGGATCTGATTAACTTGTATCGAGTCCTTCTTCTGTGCTTTTTCCTTTGCTTTGATGGGTTATGTAACCTATCTAAGTTTCAATTTAAGTATTTTGGTCTTCTTTGCTCTCTCTGTCCTCACTTCTGCCTCTAATAGCTGTGCTTATAAGGAATCTCCCATAAATTATTTAACCAAAGGAATTATACCATGTTCTTACCTCGAGTTGATCATAAGCTTAACATTCAGTCATGATTGTTGAATACGAAGACATGTTGTTCCTTATATTGTCTGCTTGAAGAATTTGGATTTGTGTCATGATTGTTGGAGGAAAAAGGTAACACTTGCAGTGTCACATGGGATATATGCTATAGCCACTTATAGGAATGATTGGTGAAGAGGGAATCATGAAGCCAACCCTAAGAAGTTCAGTTAAGGCTTCATGGTCATGGTTATGGTTATTTATGACTCACCTGCATGAGTGAAAAGATGTAATTTAACAATGCTTTGATGCATTTGCTGAGAAATTCAATGGTTTGGCTTCTCTTATTGATGGATCCAGCCTGTGTTATGGCTGGATTGCAAATCTGCATGCCAGCTAGAGCATGACGACAATTTCCCCACCGAATTTCATGCTTCAAATGACACCTGCATAACCTTTTTGTGTGCTTTCGACCATGGCTCGTCCACAGCTTTCAATTCCTGTGGTTTTTTAGTCCATATTAAGATCTTGTGATCTTTACCTCTTCTTCAGTGCTTGAAGGGATTGTTCCGAGGCTGGGTGGGCCACCAACTGCGAGTTTCGATAGTCTTTTGGATCACTTCGTGAGCAAGGTGGCTTTCACTCTTCATTTGTATGTGTCAAAATAGAGTTTTGTAGGGGAGATCTGTTCTCTAGCAGGACAGGCATATAAATAGAGAATGTGTCTTTGTGGTCCTGATTTCTACCATTTTTTCAACAGGGGAAAAGGGAAACATTCCACCATGAAGGCATTAATTCTTGTTGGAGGGTTTGGTACGCGTCTGCGGCCTTTGACACTCAGTGTCCCAAAGCCACTTGTTGATTTTGCCAACAAACCAATGATCCTGCATCAGGTATTTGTTTGTTTATTCGTGTTGATGTTTGAATATGTAAGAGGAAACTGAAAGTCATCATTTGTAAGGAAATTGTTTCTTTTTTTATGTATCCTAGATTGATTGTTTGAGCTGTTGGTCTAACTTTAACATGTTGTACCTTTGCTTCTATGTGATACATCACTTCTAGATTAAGAAGATCATCTGCACGAAATCAAGAAATCCTATGGGCTTTTCCTTGCTTAATTTCTATTTATTTACCTTGTTCTTTCTTAATTTATATCAGGTCAAAGCATAGACACTTGAAATTTTTTTAGCCTTTTTTTCATTGTTAAGAATTTATTGCTTCTGGATCCAGTAAATGGACTTTTTTCGGTCAGATCTTTCTTTCTATAACTTATGTATCATTATTTTGCAAAGATTCTCTATAGATTTTACAGATTTGAACTACCTTTTTCTTGTATGACATCTATTTCTACTGGCAGAAAGATAAATAAGTCATTAAGCTTCACAGATAATTGAAATAGATTGAATGGTTGATGATCATTTTCTTAAGTCATAGTTTTAGTCTGAAGGAAGTGATTCTTGGCTGTCTCTGTTTAACGCTTTTGATTAGATTGAAGCTTTGAAAGATGTTGGAGTGACAGAAGTTGTTCTGGCCATCAATTATCAACCAGAGGTAAAAGCAAGAATCATCCATCCATGTCAACCAGTTCTTTTATATCTCAGTGGATCATCTTGCAGGAAGTTTCTGCACACCCTCATCTGATGTCTCTTTTTCAGGTGATGCTTAACTTTTGAAGGATTTTGAGAATAGGCTTGGCATCAAAATCACATGTTCCCAAGAGACTGAGCCACTTGGAACAGCTGGACCCCTGGCTCTAGCCAGGGACAAGCTTGTGGATGGATCTGGGGAGCCTTTCTTTGTTCTCAACAGTGATGTCATCAGTGAATACCCATTTGCTGAACTGATCAAGTTCCACAAAGCCCATGGTGGGAGGCTACAATTATGGTTACCAAGGTATGGTCAAAGTCCTAGAAATTCTTTCCTCAACTAATTGTGTTTTTGCAACCTCATCTTTTGGTCATGTAGGTAGACGAGCCCTCCAAGTATGGTGTTGTGGTAATGGAGGAGGAAACTGGAAGGGTTGATAGATTTGTAGAGAAGCCAAAAATATTTGTCGGCAACAAGATCAATGCGGGGATTTACTTGTTGAACCCATCTGTCTTAGACCGCATCCAACTGAGGCCCACCTCAATTGAGAAAGAGGTTTTCCCCAGAATTGCAGCAGACCAAAAACTTTATGCCATGGTCCTACCAGGTTTTTGGATGGACGTCGGACAGCCAAGGGACTACATCACAGGCCTGAGGCTCTATCTAGATTCTCTGCGTAAGAAATCTCCATATAAGCTATCTGTTGGTCCCCATATTGTGGGAATGTGCTGGTGCATGAGAGTGCCGTTATTGGAGAGGGATGCCTGATTGGGCCAGATGTGGCAATAGGACCAGGGTGTGTGGTGGAGTCTGGAGTAAGGCTGTCAAGGTGCACTGTGATGCGAGGAGTACGCATTAAGAAGCATGCATGCATCTCCAGCAGCATCATTGGGTGGCATTCCACAGTTGGGCAGTGGTCTCGGATTGAGAACATGACAATCCTTGGAGAGGATGTGCATGTGGGTGACGAAGTGTACAGCAATGGTGGTGTTGTTCTTCCTCACAAAGAGATCAAATCTAGCATCCTGAAGCCTGAGATTGTCATGTGACAGATGAATATCCAATGCAGCTGAGTATGTGATTGGAGTTATATGGTCCTATGGATTTTGTCATGCGCCTGTTCTTCTCTGCAAGTGTCATCAGTATGCATCAGTCAGTCTATTAGTATACATGTTTGATTTAAAGCTGGGTTGTCAAAGTTTGTAGCAAGGTCTTTAGTTGAGTCTGTAGATAGAAGCATGCTATGTGAACACTAAAGTTTTAGTGTTTTATTTGGTTATCAATTCTATTGAAATGTACCGCTTCATTTGTTGTTCTTTTCCTTTCTGCAAGAATAATAACATGGAAAAGGTTGGGTACAATAATTGTTATCCCTTATCATAAACATTTGTGATCTCATCTTGGAGCCTGTTGAGTGGTAGGATGTGTCAATGATTCGTAGCTGATCTGTCTTTTATTACGGATACAAGCTGGTTATACGATATTAGGTAGAGAGCGACGATGACATTCAGCACCTAATTTTATGGAATGGGTGGCAATGAGATGTTTTGCAATCCAAAGAGTTGGATATTGGCACTGGGAGGGGAACATGTTTTAAATGCTGACCAAGACTGAATAAGACGCGTAAATATCAAAACTATTACAGCTAATTTTTGTGGTTGATCTCTGTAACCTGTTCTTAAATGCCACGGTGCTCTGTGGTTTTATGGTGATCTATGGTTGTGCGCTTCCAGCAATTGCCCCGTCCTCATTCAATCTCATGTAGCACGCTGCCCATCTTCCATGCTACCCTCAATTCAGTTAAAATGACTGCACGAAGAGCCTCTATTCGACGATACTTCTGTCTACATCATTTGCACAGATGAAGAGGCAAGGGGATAAAGGGTTGTGGCCCGGTACAGCATAGGCTGGCCTGCCATGTGCTGAAAGAACGTCCACGGGAAGAGGCATCATACAGAAGGGGAGAAAGGGTTGTGGCCCGGTACAGCATAAGCTGGCCTACCATGTGCTGAAAGAAACATCCACGGGAGAGCAGGGTAACAGGGGACCGCTGTTCCGTCGGTGAGAACGGTCCCAATGAGTCATGGAATTATATTTCCTGGTAGGCCAATAAGGCAAGAACCTTTGAAGAAGAATGGGCCAACCTCTCGATAGATCTTTCTGAGTTGGCTTTGCAGATAGGGCTGGAAATGGGTTTGAGCCGACTGAAACCTATCGGGCCAGGTTGACTTTGGTTTGGCCTATGGCTAAGCCCGAATAATATCAGATCAAATTTGAATGCAGATATAAAGCCTCATTTTTTTCGGATTAAGCTCGAGAATGCCTTAGCCCACCACAAGCCCAACCCGTGCCAGACTTCAAGCTTGAATCAGGCTGGGCTTAGGGATCTGGGAATGACTAGGATACCTGCAAACTTTGCCCAGCCCATATTCGAATCCATTTAAAATCTTACAAGCCATGGCCGTCCAAACCTGAATATGAAATTAACCAAAAATCCCAAAGCCATCCCATTTAAAGCTGATACACCCACCAAGTATCTGGATCTACCTGATTAACCTTTATTCGGGTACCAAACCATTATCACGAGGACAAACTCCATAATTTGATAATTTTGTAGCCAAAGAAGAATCCTTTTGATCATCCTGCTAAGGTTTGGGCACGTTGGATATCCGAAAAAATTTATCCAACTGCCATCTCTAGTCAGGCTCATGCCTAGACTAGGGGCAGGCTTAGACCTAAGACTCAAGATGGGGTCGAAACTGAATTTTTTTTTAAAAAAAGAGCCTAACTTGGCCCGAAGCCCGAATAAAAATTTGGCGGGCTTAGATCCGATCCCGAGCTAATTCCAACCGTAATTGCAGATATCTCATTAAAGTTTTATTACTTCTATATTTTCTCTATTCTTCTCTTTTTTTGTTTCCATCCATAAATAACCGGGACTAATGGAGATTTACCCCAACCAGAGATATTTTGAGTTGCAATTGCTGTTTTTCTCTTCCCGATAAAAATGCAGCTACTATTCTTTGCCAACCACAAATCAGGAAACCTGGAGTGAGATTTGCAAACCCCACCCGGATAGCACGATCAACTACTTCATGTATTGCTTTAACTAGAGCGAGACGGACCAAGATTCCGCCAAAATATAGGAAAATAGTGTTATAAGGGATGTAAACCACCCTACCAAAAGTACAGCGCGGTGGATCCGGCTAGAATACACCGCCTACCACTGCTATATGCCTCACGTCGTTACGCAGATTTACCCCCGCTTCAAAGTTTAGCTCGACTCGGTGACTCGAGAACCTTCCTCCATTCTTCGATAATGTGAATGGCTACATTTTGGGATCTTCAATGAAGCTCCCCTGAACCTGGAAACACGAACAAAACTCCCAGAACAAGGACCCGAGTACATTCCGAGCCTCTTCATGCTTGCAAGAAGCTGCATGAACAAGGCCACATGAAGTATTGCTGATGAGATTTTTCCCTTTGATCAATATAACAGGAGATAAGAATTTAGGTGATACTAATGATGAAGAGCTCAAAAGAACCGCGACACAAGTAACTGGGTTTCTATTTGAAAAGCCTCATTTGTCCGCCCTTCCGAATACAAACTCTATTCAGCATGACAGCCAGAGGATATGCCTTCAGAGGAAGAATTAGAGACTAAAATAGTTCAAACTCGGATATAACAGACAAAAATTTGAACATCACAAAGGGAACTACTATAACATTAGTCAAATAAATAGTACAAAACCTTTCACCGAACGTGGTGAAAGCTAATGCAGCAGAATTATGAAAGTCCCGTGCCTCCTGTATATAGGGCTGTCAAAATGGATTTGATCTTGCCGAAAATGGTGAAAGCTAATACAGCAGAATTATGAAAGTCTCGTGCCTCCGGTATATAGGACTGTCAAAATGGATTTGGCCCACAGGACCGGCTTGACCCAACCCTATAAATAAGATGGGTTGGACTGCCATATGAATAACCCAAATAATAATCGGACCTTTTTGACCCGCCTCACATTAGCCCAACGGCTAATATGTGTTGCATCGGACTAGCCCGGATGGGCCATGAAAACTAAAAAAAAATACTTAAAAAAATCCTATTTATTTTTTAATCCTTGACTCCTGAGCCCCGCTACCCCACATCGTCAGCTGCTGCCGCAGATCAGTAGGATGACTGCCTTTGCCAGTTCCACTCTCTTTCGCCTCCCAGCTCTACAGATCCCCTCCTCATCGTCGGTGATGCCGCCTCCAGCCTCAAAGTCCAATCACGAATCAAGATACGCCAGCCCCTCTTCCTTCTGTCGACGGATGTCCCTCCATTCAACCTCCAGACGATCCCCTCCTTCTCCTCCGAGCCCCTCCTCCCTTCCGCCGACGGACATCCCTCCATCCAACCTCCGGACGAATCCCCTCCTCCTCCTCCTCGTTGCCACCACCTCTGAGTCAAATCCGGTCGCAGCTCCTTCTCCTCCTTGAGCTCTCTCGGTCTCTCTACTCTCCGAGTTAGATCCATGCTGCCTCCCCTCGGGCTCTTTCGGTCTCTCTCCACTCTCTAGGCTCGACCGCTCGAGGCGCCGCCACCTCCGAGTCAAAGCCGACCACAGCTCCTCCTCCTTGGGCTCTCTCGGTCTCTCCACTCTCTAAGTCAGATCCGCGCCGCCTCCGGCCTCCTCTCAGGTTCTTTCGGTCTCTCTCCACTCTCCAGGCACGATCGCTCGAGGCTCTCCCCCCATCAGGCTCTCTGCCTCTTTTTTTTTCACCCTTCACTCTTCAGTTATTTGAGGTTCAAGGCCCATGGGCTGGTTCGGCCCAGCCCACGGCCCTTAAAGATCGGGCTGGACCAGCTATATTGTGTCCCATTTTTTGGCTGGGCTTAGCCCAGCTTGGCCCATCAAATTTTAGGCCCTTATGGGCCGGATCGGACCAGCCCATTTTAACAGTATTACCTGTATAGAGGCCCATACAATATGATCCATCCATCAATCCGATCCGTATTCGATCCATCATACATAGATTTGGATTTAGACTAAACGAATTTAGATCATAAACAGATCAATCCGTTTCACCGGTTAATATTTGGATCGAATTTGAATTTTAGATATCTCATTCATTTAATTCATTTAATATTCAGATTGGATTGAGCCAGATAATCCATTTAACTTGTTTAAAATATATTTAATTTGTTTCAAAATCATTAACCCGACTTGTTTAATATATTTAATCCATTTAAGATCTATTTAAAACTTACTTAATCTATTTCTGATCCTTTTAACTCAATCTATTTAATCCGTTTAATTTATTTAATCTTTTTAATTTAATTTGATATATTTAATAAATAAATTAAATAAATTAGATCGAATTATTTATTTAATAAATAAATTAAATTTATATTTATATTTTAATTTATTTAACAAACAGATCATATTTGAATTAATAATATTTTGATCTGACCCGATCCGTATACATCCTACCTGACTAAATTGCCGCCCCTACTCCCGTATGAGTATTGTCGTCCTGCGGCAGCCTAGTCCCTTTCTAACAAACACTATCGCACTTGCTACAGAACAAAGCATGGCCATATAACTGATAGGATTCGAGCATGGGCAACGGCCACTTAGCTGTCAATGCTCCAATATTATAGTACAGAGCCAATGAAATTAAACGCCTAAGAGGTCAAAATCTAATCAAATTCCATCACAAATATCATAATTGGCAAGCGGTCTGTCTCAAAAGAGACTGCACTGCAATGTCTCCGAACCTAAAAAGCCGTACAATAATACTGTAAAGTCAATGGTGTGGTACAACGACAATATGAAGTCAATGAAAAAACACCGGCATCCCGCCAATTCAAATCCAATCACCAGGCTAAGAGTTCAAACTTAGCGAAATTCTAGCCTGCGACAAATCTCTTGTTCTTTACATACCTCACCCTCACTCCACCTGTCCCCCTCTCCCCCTCCCTCCAAACCAACACCAATCCCTTTTCCAAACCTCCTCCATAAATCCTCTACATGTTATTCTTTATTCTAATAACTTTTACTTATTTTTGTTATTTTTATGCTTGATATAGCATATTCAATCTTCTTCCACTATTTATACCAATTCTACTTTTATTTTGTATGTTGGGCAGAATTTTTATTTGTGGTTCATTATTTTCTTTCACCATTTATTGTTAAAGTCTTTGTGCTTTTAAGTTTCACCTCTTTTTGTCCTCTTGGTCTTGTTCCATATTTTAGGCTTATATTTTACGATTATACTTAGTGATTTTCTGTTTTTTTTTTTCTGTTTATATTTTTCATTTAATTCAATTTTCTCATATTTCCATATTATCATTTCTTTCTATTATTTAGTTTTGTATCATGTATATCCAGTCTAATTTATTTTTGATTTTTAATATTCCTCTAATAAGTTTCATGTCTGACTCATTCTCCTGGTTTTGCAAATTTTGCTCTGCATTTTCATTTTTAAATTATGCCGTATTTTAAGTCCTTGCTAGATTTTGTGAACATCTTCTACATTTCCATATCTCATTCATATTTATGTTGCATCATCTATTAACTTTTAATTAATTTTTAAGATCAACTTTAGTTATATACTAGATAATACAAACAAATTAATAACATCGGTAACAGAACCAGTAATTTTCATTATCTTATTTTGAATGGTTTTAAAATGTGCATTACGCATGCTCATCTGCTAATATTTTATGATTTATCTGCCTATCCCATTTGGAACTATAGAATCGAAATGAGAATTTCCATATGACAATACTGAGGATGCGTCGCGCATAAAATTTGAGATCTCCACTAAATCTTGTTATGTCATCTATCCCAAAGCCCACCTTTTTAGGAAGGGAAAATTTGTGAAAACCTCCTCAGATTCATGAAAATCACCTGCAATGAAACTCATCAACTCAAATTTATCAATACCAAAATCCATGAATTAAACTAACTTGACTAAGACCAATTTTCACTTGCCCACATTCCATAAGCATCAAGCTTTCTAATTTCCAACCAAAAAAGGGCTTTGAAAAGCAAACCCAAACTAAATATACTCAGCATCATAGTGTAAATATCATATATACAAATCAATATTTTTAGGATTCATCATCTCTCTACAATTTCAGAAATAGCAACAATCTAAGGAATTCTCATAAATCATAATAGAAAGTTAAACAAATTTACTGGCCAGGCAAGATGGCTTGAAACTCGTGATAGTTTAAGCATAATGTGTAACTAAGAACTCAATAGTAATAGGTAAGTCCATAAAACATTCTGAGAACTCTGAGAATGACAATGGAAGAAACATTTTGTCCTAAAGAATTTAATACTACAGAGAACATATACAAAAGTAGTCAAACAGATGCAAGGAGCCAAAACATCACTAGGGAAGATACAGCAATAAGCAGCCATGTGAGAAAAGCCAATACAATGGAGATCTCGTATCTGCCACATGAGAGTTGAGGATACCTTCTGCAGAAGTCCACATCCCTCACAAACAAAACGGTCACACCTGCTGAAGAGCATGCTGCGGCCAGTGATAGAGTTGCTGTTACCTGTATTTGGTGAGAATGGTTGCTTCAATGTCACAATAACATAAAAAGAGGTTTTACCGTAAGGTTCATTTCAATGAGTATAGATAAAGTAACACTGAATTGGAAGCTTAAAGATCTAAGAGAAACATATGGCAATAGAAAGGCACTGATGTAAGTGAAGACAAACTAGACCCAAAGGCAGCTTATAGTGAATTCGTCGCACAAATCATGAGAGACGCATATAAACATAGCATTTAGGGCATGGATGTAATAGTTCATTTCTGCATACGAACTATTTCAACAACATTTCCGAGGATTTGACAATGTTCTGGCCCTATCTTGCAATCCAAGACAATTCAGCTGAAAACCCCCAAAAATTAATGACCGAATTGAAAACCTAAATAAAATAAAGTGACTTCAAGATACATAATGGACAAAATTGGAGAATAAAATAGATTAAGTTGTCATGGAAGCACAAAAAGGAAATCTCAAATCCAAATGCAACTCAGCCAACAGAAATAACAAACCTAAATGACTAATATGACGATATCTAAAAAATGGAGGGCGCCGTATACAACATCCTACTATATGCCTTTGTTCTGCAAGCTAAAGTAAGGTGTTTCAGATGGATCCAGTTCAGATCACCTACAACAATGTCCAGAACAACGTAACAAATAGTATCTTCAATTTACATCCAGGTCCAGCAAAAATTAGCTAGTCGCAACAAAGCTAGTTAACAAAATCACAATGAACTTGAAATTTAAGCCCTGACTTTATTTTGTTAAAGTTTTAAACTTAAATACTTTATGTTAAGACTTCTAGAAACCTTATCATACTTGACTACATGCTTGCCATAGACAAAATCAGGTGAAAAACAACTGCACAAAGATGGTTGGGCAGGGAAAGTCTAAAATTTTTGTAGTTTGATATGCAAGATTGTAAACAGGAGATGACAGTATTGGGTAGCCTAATAAATGGATTTGTTTATATGAATAAGTGAGGACCAAATATATAAAAGATAGCACACCATGTTCTGCAGTTACAAGTCTAGACATATAATTCAATGCATGCAGATATATCTAAAAACTAAGCAAATCATCTAAAGGGCACATATAAACTGAAGTGAAAGGATGACAGATAATTACCCAGTCACCAACCACGAACAAGCTTACTAGCACAGGGTTATGCAGATCTCTTCTAATCCTTAAAGCATAGATATCAAGACATGCAAGTCCCAAGCTCCACAATGCTTGTAGTCCCATAGAAGCAATCAAGTAGCTGAATGCAAAAGACATCATCAACAGCTCATACAGATTAAAATGTCAGTTCATCATCAATACAATGTTGAATGTACCAAGTTAGCCTTTTTTTTTTTTTGAAGGATGATCTGCATATTTACTTATTTCATGGAATTGTCATTCAAGAAGCATGAGATTATCCTACTTGCTTTAGGCCGCTGAAAAGCATGGAATTTACTTTTGAATCCTATACTAACCAATGCCAACTGGTCCAAACCAACTTTACTGATATTTAACTCCTATGGTGATCACAGTTTGAAATCAAGATTTGAGTTCATTTTTAGTATCTAAAAAGGCTAATCAACAATGTGGCATCAATCACACTAAGCTAGTACTATATCACACCTGGACAGACAGAAGGGATCTCTTCCCTTATTCAACAGGAAATCAGGAACCTATTAATAGTGTGCCAGGCTCCCAAGACCGAAAATACAGAATTCTTTACTCATATTGTCTTGAAGATATGCAGAAACAGTATATCAACGGCATATTAGCAATATGTACATCTATTTCATCTATATGTCAAAAACCAAAAAAAAATGCAATGTGAAGATTTTGTAAATAGAAGGTATGGCATCCATTAAGGCCAAGCAACACCAAAAGTTGCCACCCTATTACCAGAGGAACCCTGGCAATTATAAACCAAAGGAATTTTCACTTCATAATTAAATCTTAAGCCTGAAATGTCGACCATAAAAGTTACAGCTGCAGAAAGTCAGGCAGATTCAGTGACAACAATATAGATGTGTTATGGAGATGTAGAGATTAGGACCAGAGGTTGATGACTTTTGACGTTGAACATGTCCCTGGACCAAAATTCACTCATATGTCATAATCACTCCCACTCCAAAAACAGTTTGTGCTGTTGTCTGCTCCTTCAATCTCATGGTATTCCAGTTCATAGCAATTGTCCAGTGCATTCCCTTAAGGTGCCATTGAATTTATAAAAATTGGCACTTAGCAAGTAAGTGAAAACATGATATTAATTTATAGCAGTGCTTCAGTCAAGTAGCAAGATGAATAAGGACTGTTGACTGGATTAAGAATTTGATTCAACAGTCACATGTGCACCAAGGACATGTCATATCTTGTAAGAATATTTCACCATGGTAGTGGATTAATGTCTTAAAGAATGCCATATATTGTCATACTGTTATTTTACTTATTAACTTGACAATTAATTTTCATTCACATTGTTAGTTGTTACCCCTATCAACAACAATAAGGAGTCTTGCTCAATGACAAAAGATGATCAAATTTTGGAATTTGTAATTTTGCCTTTTTTTTAAAAAAAATCATGATAAGATTGTTATCCCAGGCATGCAGTAAAAATGTTTGTTTGCCCTTTTCCTGATCAAAACCATGCACAATCCGAACAACCCTATGCAGATACTTGTCAGAAATGATTTCCTGAACATTTTTATTTTATCTGAAAAATGGAGTTGAAGCGACAATCATCCCAATGCACATCAATAATCCACCAATCGTCCAACTAATTTCTTTATGCTCAAAACTAATTCATACCAACATCACATGTCCCCAGTGGTGTTAAAGTGCACTGCCCTACAAGATAGCATGACATTCCTAATACTATAATCGCTCCAAAAACCAGCTTTAAGATTGGAGCAATCCACTTCAATCCCTATAAAAGCATAACAAGGACAAACGAAAATTTCGCAAAAACATAAAAGCAAATCGAAGCACAGCAATTTGGTGCAGCTAGATTGGATTAATCAATAGAGTCGTATATGGTATTACAACAATTAAGCTCAAAACAAAAACAACCCCAAATCAAAACAGATAGGGAGGGAGGGAGGGCGTTACCAGAAAGCAGTGTAGTTGGAGAATCCAAAGGCCGAGAGCATCACCCCAATGGAAGCCCCGCGAAGACGCACTGCCCGGTCCTCAGCAGTAGCCCGCTCCGAGTACCAGGGCTCCCCACCACCACCTTCATCTCTTCCCTCACCTCCTCTCCCTCCGCCTTAAAAGAACCCTAACTAAATCCCCACAGAACCCTAGATCTCTTCCAGCCGATGGTGGATCTCTTTTCTCTGAATTTCTTCAAACCCTAAATCAATTTCTTCAATCCGAACGGTAACCGGTCGGTTCCTAAGATTTCTGACGGCGGAGGAGAGCGACTGGGGGATTTCAGAACCTGATGAAGGGCGAAATGTCTCAGGTTATGTTTGCTTGGGTCGGGAACGAATAAAGAAGGAATATTCTATACGCCGTTCCGGTTCCTTTCCTTTTTTTTTTTTTTCCTCCGACTTCCATCATCATCTGTGACTGTGCTGCTAGAGACATCATCGATGATTCTTTTACCTTACCTCGTCACGAGTAATGATGGGAGGACTCGTCTGGAAAATTAAGGCACGGGCATAGTTTCACGAGTCTGGCCATCATAGTCTGCACAAACGTCAAGCGTAAATTATTGCAGCTATTTATGGTTGGCTATTTGCAGTGTATGCGCAAGAATATCAGCTGGTTGTCTCTTTTTAATTATTTTTCTTATTTGCCACCTCGTTTTCATTTTTCAACTAAGATTTTTTAATATAATTACTGTATCAATTAAATGGTTTGGTTCCATTAAAAATTTTAGAGTATGGTTGGGTAGTTGGATTCAAAATTTCATGGATTTACGGATTGGACTAATAAAATTATTAAAATTAGATTAAGTTATATTTATATTTATAAATATCAAAAGCATCTTTAAAATCGATCGGTTCGAAGTTTATAGGAAGAAAAAAAAATCCCAAAAGATCTTTTGTTCCCTCTATTAAATTTCGACTAATCCACTTTAGAGATATTTTGAATGTTTATAAATATAGATATAGCATGGTCTGATTTTGATGGTTGTACTGGTCTAATCCATGAATCCTATGAAATTTTAACTCTAATCATTGAAAAGACCCTTAGTAGCTCCAGAATATTGCTATTGTTATAACTTGGAAATCTATTTATTGTAGTATTAAACTAAAATAATAGATTTCGTGTAGCATCCTGCTAGCCTAGTTTTAATAATCTGGCATTTCAAATAAAATAGGATTTGGCAATTCAGATTTTGGCTTAATTCAATAATCTTGCATTATCGACACAACCTCCTTCTTTGAATATCCTCTCTTGTTAGATCTAATATGATTCTAAATAAATATGCCAAACTCCATAGCAAGGGTGCTTAATATAATCATTCAAGCTGTAATCATACATCGTGTGTAAAGATGTGATCAAGGGAGGTTTTTGTTTTGATGTCAAATCTCATTAAACATATATCATCATTTGGTAACTTTAAATTTTTAAACCATTGCATGAGCGGTACTTTAAAATTTTCACAAAATAATATGTCAAGCAGATAATAATATAGCTGAGGTGATGGTAAGGTCGGTCTTTTCCTAAAGCTCAAGAATGTGATTAATAGAGCACCTCGATTAGTGGATGGATATATTTAAAAGAAATTTTTTGCTAAAGCTTTTTTAGCAGGAAACCTTCTGATGCTCAAGTCAGTCGTAATTCAAAAAATAATAAAAAAAGACAGAGAACAAAAGAAAGAGTGAGAGTAAGAGCTTTCGAATGACTTATATGAGGATTCCTGTTCATCTATATGTATAAAGAGAGTTTGGTGATTGTTATCTAGATGGACTGAATTTGCATTTATTATATGGCAATAGCTTTCATTATACTTAATTGTATCATAACAACTTCTCATATTATCTCGTGGTTATTATCGCTTTAAATGTGTAATCATGGCCAAGAAGGTATAACTACCATTGATATTCTTAAGCTGATATAAGGGAATTTCTTGGATAGACATTGTCTGCCATATAGACTATAGACACAGACAATAAAAAAATATCAAATTATCAAATTAACCATGTAGAATATATCCTGCACCTTCTTAATTATGGTTAGATTTCCAAAGGATATTTGGAGAAAGAAAGTTTTCGAAAAAAAAAGATTCCAAATTAGGAACCACAATTCTCTTAAATGTGACCCCTCTTTCTCGTCCTTGTTCACTAGATTTTTGTTAATTTCCACTAAATATTTGGAGAAGGAAATAATTAAAAAAAATTCAGATTTGTTCTCACTCTCCTCCTTTCATTGCTCATCCCTCCTCTCCTGCACCACCATCCTCTCTTCCTTTCCCTAAATTTAAAAAATCTTCCAGATCCTCCACTAGATTTTTGGAGGAAAAAAATCATCGCTCGAGAAAAGCGGCCTCTTCTAGCACCACTATCCTCTCTCCTCTTCCCCTAGCCTCCTTCGGCACTACCATCTTCTCTCCCTCAGACTCCATTTGCCATGGCTCTCCTTCACCTACCTCTTGAGCCTCCTCCCCCTACCTTTTGAGCCTCCTCCCCCCTGTTCCGAGGAAAAAAAAATACACGAGAGGATTGCGTCTTCATCTAGTCCTCATTCGATACCATCTTCTCTCCCCACCTTTATGCTCTTTCGGGGCCACCATCTTCTCTCTCTTGGACTCCACCTGTCGTCGCTTTCTCTACTTGCCCCCAGTGTCTCCTCCCTCCTCTTGTATGAGGAAAAAGAGGTTTCATTTTTTGTATTTTAGTACTTGATATATTTAGATCTAAAATATTCAAAGATCATTTTTTAATTAGATTAGTATTATGATCTATTAGTTCTCATTATCTTTTTTGTTTTATATAATAATACACTTATGAAATATTATAGTATATTTATTTGTATAGGTCAAAACAGTACAAAAGATAAAGTTTGCATGTCAAAAGTTGTGAAAAATTGATCTTGACAGTGATACAGAAATTATTTATCTTGATAGTGATGGAAAAAAAAAAAAAGACCACATATCAGATCACAAATAGAAAAAAAAAATATAGCAATGCGAACTCCTATAATGCATCATCTCATAAGAAGGCAACAAAAGATTCTAGGATAGGTTGTGTATAGTGAAAAATAGGTTTGTCGGTTGTATTGTGATTACAAGCATTGGATGGATTTTAGTGTTTGAAAGGAACAATTTTATTATTTCGTGAATCGAAAAATATCTGGACAAAAGATTATTGTTGATCAAAGGAGGGGTTTAAAGATGGTAAGTAGCTTGATGAACCAAATTTTAATAGGCTAAATAGTAGAACTGAGTGCAAAGCAATGATTCTTATCATGGTTGATGAGAATGGGCGATGGAAGATAACTCGATTAATCAATGAGCACAATCATGACTTGGCAAAATCTAAAGAAAGGCATTGGTTGAGATCTATATAAAAGCTGGTATACTAGATTCAATGGTGAATGCTGGAATTTGAACAATGAAAACATATTACTATATAATTGAAGAAGGTGGTGGTGTTAAAATTATAGGGTTTACAAAGAAGGATTGTTACTATATAAAAGATGATGCTAATTGAGGTTGGAGACTCTCGAGCTCTAGTAAGTTATGTTAAGTATAAAGTTGGAGAAGAAAGCATCTTTTATTGAGATGTGCAGATTGATAAAGATGGAAGAGTGACAATTTTTTCTGTAGGATGGAAGGTCAAGTATTGATTAGGATTGTTTTGGAGATGTTGTGGTTTTTGATACCATTTGCTGCACTAACAAATATAATCTCATATATGCACTATTTGTGGGTCTAATCACCGTTGGCAGAATATCATATTTGGATGCATATTTTATTAGATGGTATGATGGATTTTTTTATATGACTTTTTTGGATATTTTTGGAGTTAATGGGTAATAGGCTTCCAAAATATTACTGATCATGACCAAACAATGGTGAAAGCAATTGGAGAGGTGCTTCCAAACATATGTCATTGTCTTTGTTTATGACATATATTCAAGAATGCTCTCTCACATCTCCAAGCATATCTCACATCCCCATGCTTTAATGGAGTAAGGCTTGCTACCGCACCGGCATTTCTATGTTGGTTTTCTAAGTTTCTTTGAATTGAATTTATTCTGTTTGTGAACTCAAAGAATGTATCTTGTTTTTAGGTGTATCCTACAATGTCAATGTCAAACAATACTTGCTTGCCAAATTATCCTCCTCCAATGTGCACTTCTATAGCTCAACTGCCATCACAGTTAATATTGTTAATTGAAATAACTTCTTAAAGGCTCAATTCACTTCGCATATGCAAATAAGTGATCACTGGTTGCTGTAACAGAATTCTAATTTGACTTGGACCTTCGGTGGGACAAATCCTACTTTTACATCAATGTTGCAAGACTTCCACAATCCTTCTCTTAGTCCAACACAGTGATCTTCATTTATAATAATTATTTATTTCATTGATTTTGCATTTCCATATAATGAACAAACTTATATATTACTATAGAAGTCATCTAGCCATGGTTCGAAGCCTTCAAATTCTAACAATTAACGGTGTTCAAAAGAACTACAAGGTATTGTTTTTTGATAGGCCTTGTGCATATGTCAACAAAAAAAAAAAAAAAAGAAGGAGGAAAAAAAATGGAAAACAGCAAGGTTTTTATCACTATGTTATTAATAATTATTTGTAAATTATTGATAATTGCAGGTTAAAGCGAAAGATGCAACTTTTTTGAACTTCAGTTTTGCATCAGCAATGGAAGTGAGATGTACAAGGAACCCTAGTTGCTGCACTGATTTAGCATATTCAATTAACATTGCCTAATTGCTTCTGCTTTGCTCCCTTTTAATTTTGAGATCTAGGTTTACATATCTTTCATGTTGCCTTTTGTTATAAAGATTAGACCTGGAGTGCAAGTAGCACTTCATCAAAACATACAACTTATTTGGAAGTAACAACCATGGTAGAACATTCTGATATTCATTAAATAAAATCCAATGGTCCCAATCCCAATGAAAACAGAGTACTCCAAACACCATCATCTCCCTCACGGCATGTTTTGTGAACTAACTTCAATCTCCCGTCTGAATTCTTTGATAATTTGGTTACAGTAGTCTTTAAAAATGGTCAGACTTCCTCTCCTCATTGGGATGCCTCGATCAAAACAAAGGCCTATTTTTTAAAATGTCTTTAGACCTTATAAAAGCCCACGAGATCGAAGGGTGCACTTTTTGTTCATCACTGAAAAACTGATAATTAGGTAAAGAGTCGAGTAGAAACTTCAGGTTGTACGAGATTATGATGTTAATTGGGAGGACTTGGATGCCAAAATCACAAAAGCAAGTCTCAAGAAAACAATCGTTCATGCTAGTTGGAGCAGGTTAATATTGATATTTCTATCTGTTCCAACTACAACTTTAGGTTGTGCGATGCTGCAGAGGTGATTATAGAGGCTGCAAAAGAACTCGATCTGTTCTTTATCAATTGGTTGCAGTTACTTTGCTTGCCAATGGGATCTAATAGTAAAATATCGAGCATGTATATATCAAGGTAACTTCTCAAGATGGAACAGCTTGCTCTAGACATGGAAGAATTTCAGCTCTTGTAATCAGAATACCTCATCTAACTAATTACTAAGTCTTCTACAGTCCCCACTAGAGCTTCATAAACCATATGATTCTTCAAAAGATATCACACTTGGATAACAGACAGCAATAGAAAGATGTTCATTTTTTTGCAACTTGAGACGCCAATATTTTGGAAAAAGATTTCAAGTTGTAAAACCTGAAGTTTGCATGACAAGAAATCTAACATTAACTAATTCAGAGCCTTACTCCCATCTATCTTGAAAATTCATAGCAAAACTATATGAGTCGGAACAATTTTGTTCTTTTCACATTGACAAGGTTGCTAATGCAGATGGACCCACATGGCCAACGGGATTGGAGTCTGTCTACAGATCTCTTATGGCCCTTAGAAATTGGGGGCCCTGCCATTACATTTGCAGCTTGCCGAGTGTTCTCAATCTCTCTTTTAAAATTTCTGAAAGATTGGATGGCCTTTGAACATGAGTCCTCCAGTCTCCCTGCCTGAAAATCATGCATCATGTTAGATACCATCTCGTATAAAAGTTAGCAGTGGGGAGGAAGGAGAAGCTGGGGGGAGGTGGAGGACACTTCTCTTTCCGAACAATGATTTTTTTTTCCTCCAACAAGCCGGTAAGAGAGGATCTAAACTTTTTTTCTTTTTTAATCAAGGGAAGCGAAGAAGAAAGGACGGTGAAGCAGGAGAGAAGGGACAAGCGACGAAATTTTTTTCTCCAAAAATCCGGTGGAGGAGGACAATGAGAGCAAATATGGATTTTTTTTTTCAATTATTCCTTTTGCTAATATCGCTGGAGATTAACAAAAAAATCTGGTGGGGGATGAGGATAGAAAATGATTAGACCAGAGAGAATCAATTCCCGATTTGTATTTTTTTTTTCATGGTTTTCTTTCTCCAAATATTCTTTGAAACTGTAACCATAGTTAACACGGTGCAAGTGTAGTCCTCCATGGTTAATTTGCTGAGTTGGCATTTTTTATTAGCAACCTACGGTCTATATGGCAGACCATGTCTATCTAAGAATTTTATTAAAACAAAAATTGAATGAGATTGAATGTTATTAGAGTGACACCATTTTGATTATCATCGAGACCGACAAATAAATATCCATCATATCATAATCCAAGAAGATCAATTGGAAAAGCGAAGTCTTGAGAAGAAAGAGAAGAGATTATCGTGGAGGTTGTTGGCATGATTTCGATAGGATAAAGAATGTTTATAATTTTTTAATCCTACAAAATTGAGTATAAAATTTCATTCGACAAAAAATTATTGGTCAGAACCATTCTACCATATTTATCTTAAACCATCCAATAACAAAGTCAACACATCATTATTATTATTAAAAAAATTCAATATTATCCAAATTTGACCAGAAATTTGAAATAAAAAAATTTTCACTTCCAACAAACAGTAGTTAAGAGGCACATTTTGTTATTTGAACTAAAAAAATTTATCAAAGAAGAAAAGAAAAAAAAAAATCTATTTTCTTTTAGATTAGATTATACGTTGATTGTTTATTGGATGGGATATAAACGGTTGTGACCAATAATTTCTCCCGCCGGACTCTTTGAGCGTCGTGATGCAATTGAAAGTTTCCAAACGAAAACTGAATAACTAGCAGGTACGAACGAACCGAATCCAATTAACATCTTGCCTCCAAATGGCACCGCGTACAGATTCTTTGGTCGGACGAACCTAGCAACGTCACGGGAGCGAATCCTGACGTCCGCCTTAGTCTTACGCGACAAGCCTGGCCGGTTATAGAGGGTCCACTTCAAAATACAACTCCTTATAAATCATATGGACGGCTTGATTCAAATAGCATTTACGTGGCAACGATCCGTGAAGGGAGGTCGCCTTAAATACGCTCCCGAGCTCTCCCCCTCGTGGGAATTTTTCTTGCGACTTGTGAGCCGCGTTCCAAGTCTCTCTCCGTGAGATGGCTAGGTTTTTACCCTGAACACTGGGGCACAGATTCCTTCGGTAGGGCTGGGAACGTGGCAGGCAGAGCCCGGCGTCGTCGGAGATGCTGTAATAGCCGCCGTCAAGGTACTAATCTCTCTCTCCCCCTCCCTCCTTCCGCTTTTTCCTCTCTGTAGGGTTGGGTTTTCTGCACGATTTGATCTTGATTAAAATGTCAATTACGATGTCTTTCTTGATTTTTGTTCATGATTTCAAGATTATAATTAGTCTCTGAGAGCGGCGGTTTTTGATGTTCTATGAACTGGTGACATGCTTTTGTTCATCAGATCGGAAGTAAGATTAAACTTGCGAAAAACATGGTCGGTTGTTTTGCTACGTGTTTCTGAGGGTTGTTTTTGTATGATTTAGTGCAAAGTATTCAATCTTCTCCTCAAACACTCACTTGGACTGCAAATTAGTGATCGTTCTTGGATTCTCGATATGTGTTCAATTTCGGTCGAGTCCGCGCGTCCTCTGAGGCTACCAATAAAGGACAAGACACTCTTCTTGCCCCAAGTTGAAGATTAGTTCCAAGCAAGATTCTTTGTTCTTTTATAGCTGGTACTAAGCCAAATAAGAGTCTGTAAATTTATTGCTTTTGCTTCCCGTGGAAGATCTCTGAAAGTAATCAAAGTTGCTGTTGATTTCAAAAGCCGATTCTATGTTCTTCAAAGAAACTGTAATTGTTCCCGTTTCCATGCCAGCGCACGTAGCTGTGGATCGAAGGCTGAAGAAATCTGCGATCTCAACTTTTTTTTTTGGCCTCTGAGATGAAAAATGTGTCCGTTTTCATTTTACTTAAACAGACTGTCTGATTCCAGGCATTTTTGCCAGGAGTGGTTTGCTTTTTGGCTCTGAAATTTATGTTGCAGTTATGATGGTGCAGGCTGGTTATAGGCATATTGATTGTGCTCGAATATACAGCAATGAGGAAGAGGTATGTTTAGTGAACACTAGCTTCGAGTTATTCCTTTACACCCATAGAGAGAATTTTTCTTTTTCGTGCATGCTTGAATGCATTTTATCTGATATGATAATTACATTAGAAGGATTCGGGAATCATTAGATGAAAACTTGTCCTAACCGTGCAGAATTGGGTGTATGTACTATGGGGCAGCCGACTCCTTGTCTTTTCATAGAAAGTTGTCAGGAGTAGGTTCCTAAATATGGACCTCATTCTCATACTAATGTTTGGTGCAATTCTTGTTTTGCACTGTATCGTTTAACACCCAGCATATACCCTGTCAAGGGTATGATAAAACAAGGCATTTTATAAACTTTCTTTCAAATATTTGTTTTCTCGTTGCATTGTTATGATAGTTTTACAACAGTAAAGAAACATGTCTTGTGCCACTTAATACATTTTTTTGCTCATATATTCACAGTCCAAAAATTGCATTTATAGCATAGATTTTGTTTTTTTTCCTTCTGAATAGGCAGTTGGTTATATTCCACAACACTTGAAACATATTATGTATTTTGTTTCATTGAATCAAAAACTAGCATAAAAATAATACTGCTCGTGAAAATAATTATGGAGAAATATGTCTTGCAGTTCATGTTTAAAAGAGCTTGAAATTTGTTCCATTTTGTTCTCATAAACAATCTAAAAGGACAAGCTTTCTTATGGAAAAAGGACGTAACAGAAACCAACTCTTATCAAACATGCTCAGATAGGTGTATCTCTCCCTAAAAGTGGATCGATATGTCTCATTAAAATTTGGCATGCATGCATGTATCACATTAAGAATTGGCATGTGCATGCCGTCAAATTTTTCTTTATTCAAAAGAATGATCACATTTTTAACATCATAATATGATATAAACTTGCAAAAGAAATGATAGTAAAATAAACTTCTATACAGTCCCTAGAACCCTTTTATTGTTTCAAGATAAGTTATGTGCTGGTGCAGTCGACATTTCTCTGCTACCATACCGTGATGAAGGCAAGCCACATGATCCATAGTAATAGAATTGCAGTAATCTTGGCTTTATCCTCTACTTTCTCGTTAGTTTACACAAATTTTTCCCCTTGAAGAATTCAACAAACAAATAATACTGGTTTGGATTGCGAGAATGGTATCAGAAACAAAGCCAAATTAGTTGTTTGACACTTCAACTGAATGTTATAGTAAATGCTGCTGAATGAAATTTAAACTTTCACTGCTCTGTTCATCTTGTAACATCAACAAGCTGCAGAACTTAGCCTCTCCCATGGAACCTTCTGAACAGTTTACCCATAATCCATACACTGTCCTCGTTAGCCTCTCCAAGGGGAACTAATAGAATAAGAACAATAATGTGACAACATACCAAATGTAATTTGGCCTAATTTTCTAATTTGCTCTCCCCATCATCACTTTCTTCTTTATATAAACAAATGTATTCAGTCTGTGCCATTGGTCTTTACCAATCTTTGAAAGGAGATAGGAGGTAGGTAAGGCAATAGGCAGCTTCAGTTAAAGTTGAACCTTGACTTTTTGAAAAAAATTGGGGTATGGGGGAGAAAAGCACCTATATCCCTACCTTTGTGTGGTTGCTGTACCGATCTTTATTCGAAACTGGGTGATATCCTTTTTATTATTTTGATAACGGAAACATGCACTGCCATTTAGACAACAATCCCTTTGGGATAACATATATTAAAATTAGATGCCTCTCATGGTAGGGAGCTTTGTAATTTATAAACATCATATGCAAATTCTAAGAAAATGCAAATACAACAGAAGGAAAGATAAGGAAGCCTGAAGGGGTTGAAAAGGGGTAGGTGGAATTCTGATATTTCGCTGCCTTGTTTTTGGATGTTCTTTTAAATGTTATTTGTTTATATGATCATCTAACTTAGAAAAAATGCTGTTGCTTTTTGCTTTTGAAATGATCCCATATTTGACAAGCAATAAAGTAGTATATCAGAAGTCAGTTGAAACAATAGGTTTGAGTGATTAAAAGAATATATGATCTAATTATTTGGCAGTTGAAGGATTTTGTTGGAAGTATATTAGGGTTGTCTGAGGCCTAGTTTAGGGCTGCTGGTTTCAGAAGGTGAGAATATGGAAAAAGAGTTGCCATTTAGATTATTGGTTCAAAACTCTGATTGTTACATCCAACTTAGAAAGGTTTGTTTTATAAAATAATTTCAGCAGAAAGAGAGAGAGAGAGAGAGAGTAATGCCCCTTGCTTATAGCATTTAATTAATAGAAAATAGCACTAGAGATATGCCTGCATAAGTTTTGTATGTTCTATGGAACTTGACTAATCATTTTGTAGAAAAGATGACCTCTTGCTTTTCTGTGTTTCCTTTTCCCAACTCTTCTGCGTCAGCTAGCTATGGAAACATTGTAATACTATTTGTGGTTATTATAGGTTGGTTTGGCTTTGAAGAAGTTGTTTGACGAGGGTGTAGTGAAGCGTGAAGATTTGTTTATCACCTCTAAACTATGGTTGGTTTACTCCTTGTCTTTAAATATTTACAGTCAGTATGTACGTAATGGAGGTTTTGGAGAAGATCCATCTTTTGCAATTTTTCTGCTACTTCTCCATTAGCTAACAAAATGTAAAGTGATTTTCAGGTGCAGTGATCATGCACTGGAAGATGTGCCAGTGGCAATGGATTTAACTTTGAGTGAATTACAGCTTGATTATGTAGATCTTTACCTTGTAAGTTTTAATATTTGGATTTTATTGTTTTCATGTCAAGAGTACTTATTTTCAGTGTAATGGTTATAGTCAGTACCAAATATGGATGCACTTTTGTTTTTTTAATTTATGAATTTTTATGCTTCCCCTATCTGGGTAAAACTGTTATCTCCCCTCCTCCAATCCTTGTTTTAGTGTCCTTATGTTCACCTTTGAAATAAATTAATCCCAAGAGCCATATTCTTTGTAATATATTTTCATTATATTTTGCTCTTTCCAAGTAAGTATTGGAAACTATTGAAAAGAAAATACAAATCCTACAAGAACCAACAACTATTGAAATTAGGCAAAAACTGAGGCCAATCATTCAGTTAATTGGTGTTTCCCCACGCCAATTCACTTGGGTGTTTGAAGAACAAAAATTTTTTAGAATTATAAACCATCTCATTTATTAGGAGTTGCAATTTATGCCACTCCATCGGGTACTTGACCCAACCTTAATGGGATGGATTTTACTCGGCCTGCAATTGATTCAGGGTGGTATGGATATAAAACTTGCCCCAAACCAACCTGGATATATATAAATCTTCACAAATCCCTTCCTCAAGGAAGACAAATTGATTTGTACACAAAAATTTGATTTTTGTAGCATTACCCAACTTGAACTGTCCAACCTCCCTTGTCTCGCTCTATCGGCCCCGAGGCAAGTATAGGGCAGAATGGATAATGGCCTATCCAACCCATACCCGACCTGTTGCTATCCATATCATTTATGTGTTCTTTTCTTGTTTGCCTTCTTCCAATCAGTTGTCATTTGGGTAGGTGGTAATGCATGCTCTTGATGGAGGTCCATCATGGAGAGTTGATGGAGCAGTCAAGTGGACAAGAAGGCAGTGATGGAACATCTGGAACATTTAGGAAAGAGAGGAGGAAATACAAGAGAGTTATAATGGAGCATTTTAGTCAAAGAACACAGCCAATGGAACAAAGGAGCCAAAACAATTACATCTAGCCAGATAGTTTCTCTCACATTCAGATTTTTCCCCTAGAGAGGGTGAGAATACTTTTGATTGTAGGAGGATGAAGCTTTCTCCCATATTTAATCATATGCTAGACCTGTATAAGGGTTTCTCCTTCTGATCAAAGGTTATGAAAGGTTGGATCCTATTGGGTATGTTCTATTGTGGTAACTTTAACATATATTTTTTGACATCAAAATCTAACTCTTGGTGACATCTTGCAAACCTACAGGTCTCATAGTCATAGGATATCAAAGCTTGCTTATACCTTCTCTTTTCTTTCTTTATGCCTAAAATCGCATGAGTTCTGTAACCTTAAGGTTTGTGAAAAATAAATTAAGGAATATTTGAACCATTCTCTTCCCTCACAGGCTATAATTTCTCATATTGTTGTGGTACATTAATGTTAGAAGAATGCCAAAACTTGCTTACACCTTCCCTTTCTTCTTTATGCTTAAAATCATGAGTTTTGTAATCTTAGGGTGAAATAAACTAGGGAATATTTTGAACCATTTCGTTTTCCTCACAGGGTTTAATTTTCTCATGTTACTTTTAGCGCATAACTTTGAGATCTATTTTGTTCAAATTATTGTTGTAATGGCATATATTTTTCTAACTTACCATGCTGCAAATTTGTCAAAGATCCATTGGCCAGTTCGGGTTAAAAGGTAGTCGCATCAGTCCTGAAAACTTTGTCCAACTTGATATACCTGCTACATGGGGAGCAATGGAAAACTATATGATTCAGGTAAAGCTCGCGCCATTGGCGTGAGCAATTTTTCTACCAAGAAGTTGGAAGATTTGGTTGTGACTGCACATGTACCTCCAGCCGTCATTCAGGTGGAATGCCATCCCAGTTGGCAACAGATGAAGCTCCATGCATTCTGTCAATCAAAAGGCATTCACCTCTCTGTAAGATTTCAAATTGTCAACATTGAGTTTTAAATGCTGCTTGATCTCTCAGTTTTGTACACCCATTTGCATAAAAGATAAATTTCATGTGGCCCCTTTTGCAGGCATATTCCCCACTGGGTTCACCTGGGACAACATGGATCAAGGGCAGCAATGTACTTACACACCCAATCGTGGGGATGGTTGCAGAGAAATTGGGCAAGAGTCCTGCACAAGTTGCATTGCGTTGGGGCCTTCAAATGGGTCATAGTGTGCTGCCCAAGAGCACAAATGAAGCAAGGATAAAGAAATTTGGACCTTTTTGATTGGTCCATTCCTGATGACTTGTTTGCCAAGTTCTCTGAAATTGAACAGGCAAGTAATCCTTTCCCTAGTTCCATAGTTCTCTGAGTTTATAAATTTGAGTTCTATAATCTTGGCTAGAAGTAAAAATTCTATCCTTGAAATGTTGTATATCATCTATATATGCAACCCCCTGTACAGAGCACTAACCTCAAGTATTCTTTAGCCTTTAGGTACTGTCAAATGTGGATGAAAGACTTTACCTTCTGAAAAACATTAAAGAATACTAGATGTTATTAAACAATCAATCAATGACTATTCTTGCTTAGATGGTTGATCCTCACAATATTGCATATTATTTTCAGCCCCTTACTGGAAAGTAGATTCGATTGATTTCTAGCTCACCGATTGGGATGTACTCATTCTCTGTCACGCCTCCTTGTTTTGTTAGACTGAACAATGTATTTGATGATATGCGAGTATAAACTTAATCGGCTACATGAGTTGCACAATCACGTGCATTTTCTTAGATTGTGTTTTCTCAAGTCTGATTACAGAAAAGCCTGTCACAGGATAGGGTGTTATTTGTGCCCAAGGCCCTTGCTTTCTCTCTCTTGCATGTTAATTCTGTGCCTAATGTCCTCTCTCTCTCTCTCTCTTCACACCACCCCCCTTCCTCTCTCTCTCTCTCTCTCTGTGCGTGCGTGCACGTGTGTGTCTGTGTGTGTATGTGCGCGCTTTTGCATATACACGTGCATCTCTGAGTTATCCATGGCAGTCGTATTCATTCATTTTCCTTTCACAATGGGTTTTGCTATAGTTAAGAGAAAATTCAGAAAACAAAATAAAAAGTCAGAAGTCATTCTCTAAACAATGATAACAATGTGAGCAAGTAATCATTTTTCAAACACAAAAATCTTGTTGATTCGCCATCATTGAAAATGGTCTTTTAGTTTTGGACCCAATGAGCTTGCTTCTTTTAGCTTTCCTCAATGGGGAAGAAAGTGGAACCTAAACATTATTGAGCAAGAGAAAAAGGCTAGTTGTATTATAATGAAAAGGAGATTTTACTGCTTGTAGAAGTCGAAGGGTGCTTAACTTTGTTCCTGAGAGATCTTGCGGTTTGTGATGTACAGGCAAGGCTGATTAGGGGCAACTTTGCTGTTCAGCCTCAAAGTGGTTACAAAAGCGTGGAGGAACTCTGGGATGGCGAGATCTAAGCAGGCCATTGTTTCGCCCAGCATTCATGCAAATCTAAGAATGATTTTATCTGATTCTAAGATATATATTCCTGTCTTATCATCTTCAAGCGCTTAATTTTCTAGTCCTTTTTGTCCCTATAAAAAGCACTGTAATTAATAACATGTGTATCGATTGGCAAACATGCGGTGTTCCTTATAATATCAGATATATGATCAGCTGGCTGAATAGCTCAAAACTGGTTATAAACTTTCCAAATTTATTATGAAACAAATAACCAGAAAACAGATTTTTCAAGAAGGATGAGTTTTCCAAGCAGTTTTTCTTGCAACCAAACATATATTAAGAGAACATGTTTGAGGAAAATCAAAGGCACGCGAAAAATAAAATAGAAACATCTTGTCTTATTCTAAGATTGTGCATTGATAAAGTGAGAGGCTAGAACGTGGACTTAGGGCAAACCTACTCATATGATTTAGCTATCTAAGCATGATGTTGGATCTAGTTAGATTCATATGAATTTGGTAATACTGACTTAAACCTGATCAGAAAAATGTTTAATAGACTTTACCAAATTAAAACAAACGGCTGAGATTTTTGGATGGCCTATGAGATTCCTACTGACCACACGAACCTGACAACGGAAGGCCTCGGCACCGAAAATAAGAACAGCCATCATGTATAATATCAAAAAGTTCGTCGTGACAAATTTCAGGTTACCCTTATTTAGAAGAAATAATTTTACAAATTATTTTCTTTTCTCTGCTTTCGTTCCTTTAATAAGTCGCTCTGCTCGCTTCCTGGAAGAAGGTTACTTTTAGAACTCAAGGATCCGTCCCTTACAAGTTTCCAATATAAACAATTCTGTTATTCGTATTTATAGATTTGTTACGTGCGACCAGCACGTGGTAAATTGTTGTTCTTTAAATGGCCGGCAAGTCCTTTCAGCGTTAACCAAATATTGTTTGACGAGTGCAGTGCGTCCTGAATTTTCAAGGACATGTTGACGGTCGAACCTGCGGAGAGGAGTACCAATTGGACGATGCAGTTCGTATGCTTTGACACCGGCCACATCAAAACCTCGTCCTACATAAAGGTTGGTCTCTTTTTCAAACTGGCCTCTCACCCCAGCCATTTGAAATTAGCCTTTCTTTTATCAAGAAAACCATACTGTTGCCGCGTAAAAATCCCATCTGATAGGATGCATGAGTAAACCGCTTTGCTGGATAAACATGGAGAGGACTGTAGCATAGTAATATGCAATCAGAGAAAATGATTAGGAGTTCGTCGGATTGTGTGGGATTTTTTTTTTTTTGGGTAGAAGATTGTGTGGGATCCTTTGATAATTGAATCGAGACAAAATTTCAAGAGGAAACAAGTGATACGAAAGAGAGGTGAATCATGAGATTTGCGGATGAGTAGTTAAGTTTTTTTTTCCACTAATTGTAGTAGTGAGGATATATCTTATTAGGTGCATTGCGATTTGAGTGCTTTTCTTATTTTCTAGCCGATGCCTCTCAAAAATTTCAATTAACAGCTTAGCTCACCGAATCAAAGTACGATATGTATCCAACTAAATCAACAGCCAATCAAACGCTGTGAAACAATCAACTATCGATTAAGGTCTAGTTATAATTTAGCATATTGTAATTGAGACATAAAAAAAGTGTATAAATCACACCATACCTGATAAAATATATCCTCATCACCCCGATTAGCGGATAAGGAAGGAGCTTAACTGTCACTGAGGTGGCATCCCAGCGGAACGGACCATTTGCTTCCAACGAAATGGTCTGAGTTTGAGTCTCGACAGATATCCGACTCCACTTATATAATAGGGAGGAGGCCGTCTATTCACCCAAATTCGACTCTGAATCGAATATTTTCGGTGGGAGTTGGGGCCCTATAATCACGTCCAAGAGAAGTAGATGCACCGGATCGTCTCTCTCCAACTCTCATTTTTGTATACAAAAAAAAAAAAAAAAAGCTTAACTGCCCATCCATGAATCTCATGATCTCTACCATGCAGATTTATCTCCTGGTTTTATAAATATCAAGCACAAGAAACTTAAGATCCGATGAAGATACGATGAAAGAAACTCTTATATAATTTTTTTTCTTTCATATTTCTCCTTTTTTTTTTTTCTTAAAACCCTGCCTCACTTAAGTAACAGAGGTTCCCTTTGGATATGATCCAGCGAATCATTGATCGTTTTCTATGGTTTCGTAATTACTCAAGCATTGTACTACACGCTATCTCCACCAAGCAAAGTAGCTTACTTATCCATCCTATCCGGTGGGGTTTTGAGCAGTAACACATATTTCCAGTTTTTAATGAGTGACGCATTTATTAAAGTATTGTTTCTTACTGTTATAGTATTGTCTTTTTTTTTAATTGTGGATTGTTTGGGAATTGATCGAGAGGTACTAGGACTGCAAGGATGAAGAACATTATAGCCTAGTGCTGATGTACATGGTTAATACGCTGATAGAAATTTCTTACAACTTTGAGATCTTTTGCTATCAAGAAAAACGTCCACAAGGTTGCCTTGTTAAACAATGAACAACCATAAGGCCTTCTATGGCCATCCAACTAAGGTGTTGATAGTTTTTTTCTTAATTTAAAAGAATATTAGAAATTTGATAAGATATGTTGGCTTAATTTTTTGATGTAATCTACCTTAATTGAGCCGCAACCATAACTTCAGGAAAGATCATCATTGGAGGAGACTGAATTGGTTTACGGATCAGATTTATGGTTGGTGTGCAAGGGTGGATTAAAAATTGAAGAAAATTAAATTACAAAATAATCTTGAAAGATATCGAACACTTGCTCTCTTTAAGGACAATATATGGAAGTAAATAAATCCACTATTATTTTCTTTGCAAAGGAGCATGAGTTGGGAGCTGCAAAGGAATCTGATCACCCTTGATTTCCTTCTCCTAAATAGGGAGACTAGTAATAAAAGGATCTTTGGGTGGCAAGATACTATGATTCTCCATATTTATTTGATATTTAGCATATGATTCTGCAGGGTGTGGGTAAGATATAAGAATGAGAGAAAATAAGATCACCGATGGTGCTCCATATTTACTATTTAGTAGTTGAGAAACTCATATAAGACGCAATAACAAGACAGAATGAAAATAAAAAATTTCAGGATCGTTCTCATGGATACTGATATGCGATACGGATATTTTATGGTATGAATTTATCGATACGATAAAATTGAAAAATCACGATATGGATATGGCTAAATATTTTATATTTTATTAACATAATAATATATAAAATATTTTAATATTAATAAAAATATATTAAAAAATTGAATCATATATATAATATTTGAATATTAATAAATTAAGTTTTCAAATCTCAACTAAATTTATAAGTATCATCATAAAAACAACAAATACTTGTAATTAACGAAAAAAAAAACTAGCGATCTAAATAAGTATAAGAAATCAAAATAATAAGTCTTGATAATCAAATGATAATAGTTTCAGCTGCTTTATTCTTTACATCATCAATAAAAAATTTTTTCTCCATATCTGATTCATCAAGAGACAAACTTACAATCTCAAGAATGCAGAGATGGGAGTATTGGTGCTGTACCGAAAATATATCCGATGCCGGTACATATCTGAAATAGGAGTATCCGTACTTCATAGGTGTCGATACCCCTGGCAGCAAGTAAACCTTATAAGTGGTTTCATGAAAAATCTAATTTAAAAACCTTGTCATCATAACATTTTTGAGATTCTTTTCCAAAATTAAAGAAACAAATTCTAAACAACAAAAGCTTATAATATATACTTCCCTTATCTGCATCAATAAGTGTATGATATCGAGCATAGTGTTATCATGATTCATGAGGATGTATAAAGAGGCCTACCAGGCATTTGGTTAGAACGTAATAAGAGACTGTTTCCTTTGAGGCTTGTGCCAACACTGAGGTGGGAAAACAATTGTTCAATGGTTCGGCTAATGGACAACAACGGATGGCAATACCGACTGCGTAAGGCTTGGTTGCCTGGACTTTGAAGAACCTCTTTCGACAATTTTGAGAGGCGGTTCAAGTTTACTCCTAACTGAAGCTTTCACTGGAATGTAAAATCACTACTCCTCACCGTAGAGGATGGGATGCTTCCATGAATTAAGATTAAAACACATAACCTCTACTGGATGTGCCTTACTTTGTATATATAACTCTATGTAACCCTCTAACTGAAACACTTGTCATGATTGCTACATTAATATAATACATGACGACGGGAGCATCTTACTCCCCTTATTTCGTCTCAAAAAAGAGGCCTAACAGGCACAGAATTATGAATAATCCGAGACCACCTAATTGTCATCCGGTAATAGCCCAATTCAAATTAGCCCGGGCATCGGAAAAATTAGACTGACAAAACGAGGAGCCTCCTTGCAGCTTGGCGGCCATGCCTCGCTGGTGAGGGTGATGCCATCTTCTTATGCGTGTTTTAGACTTCTAGTAATACATATTTACAAATAAACTCGTGGAAGTAACGAAGCACAAATCCAATTTCTCAGAAATGACGAATGGAGCAATATTTTTTTTTCAATTCTTTTGAGGAAGGGATCCTCGCGATACTTAAAAAATATTTTAGGATACTGTGTATGCTTCGGAGGCGTCCATCTAAACTGTTCATATACACCTAAGATTTATCTATTCCTATCATATATATAACAATATTCTGTGAAGGAGTATTGCAGTGTTGCCAACTCAGCTTCGCAAATGAATTTTATTTTACCATCCGAAAAGAGCATCTCTTTACATTAAATTATATTATTAATATATGATATAATTATATTCTTACAATTAAAGTCTATATATATAGGTAGTTAAGAATATGAAGTGATCTTAAGAATTTGAATGAATATTATTTTATTATTTAGATATAATTTTTTTCAATCTGATTAAATATAAAAAAATTATTTTCATACATCCGATCCCGCACAGCGTACGAATCTTTGACTAGTTTTTAGTATTTTAACGTGTGTACGTAAACACGCACGGCTATCTATCTTTTGATGAATGTCTCTGAAGCATGTACAGCAGCATCCTGCGGTATTTTCTAAGTACCGTAGAAGATCCATTCCCTTCTACTGATGTAGTGACCATTCACCTCCAAAAAAAAAAACCCATTTAAGT
>KE504637.1:39820-61611 GCA_000441515.1 Elaeis oleifera | reverse complement strand
CAAGGCAAAACTGATGATTATCCGGACGGAGTTCGGCGCCAATTGCGCCGGACACAGTCCGTAGTAATCAAGTACGTTCCGGACAAACTCCGAAATCGGAAGACGAAGTCCGGCCTGAAGGTCCTCGACGTACAAAGCCACCTGGCCCGCGGCGGGTTATTGACCCGACCATCTGCTCCAGGGGCGGAGAGCCGAAACTGCTCCGGGATGCAATACTGATCCCGGAGCCGATCAACGTTCGGCCCCGACAGCGAAGAGACCTCCGCCTCCGGGACCGACCGATAGTCGTCAGTCGGGTTCCCCGACCGACTTTTCCGTGGAGAAGCCCTGGCCATGGCGCCAAGACCAGCAAGAAGAAGAGGGAGAGAAGAAGAAGGAAAGAAGAAGAAGGCGAGAAGAAGAAGGAAAGAAGAAGAAGGAGAGAAGAAGAAGGAAATGGGAAGAGAAGAAGGACAAGACTCAAAAGAGGCGGAAAACGGCTAAAAACTCAAAAAAAATTTCCAAGGACAAAGGGGGCAGAGACAGCGCTACCTGAGACGCGAGACCTCACGGACAGAATCTCCGCAGCAGAGCAGGAAAAGTGAAATTTTGAATGCTGATGGCCCCATATATATAGGGCCCCTCGACGGCCGGGATGAGAGCTCGCCGGACGATGACCTCCCCGATGGCCGACACGTGGCGGCATCAGGGCCCTTCCTTGGCCCGACTGTTCGACGCACCCATCCCGGATCGCGCCACGTGGCCTCCGTCCGTGCGGGCGACTCCGCCCCAACAACCCGCGGACACGTGGCAAGAGCACCACGCCTCAAGAGTTAATGCGCACGCGGTGTTCCGCATCCCGGTGAATTAATTCGCACGCGGCGTTCCGCGTCCCGATGGGACGCCTGACGGCGGTCCGCGCTCCCAAGCGGGGCCCAGACGGCGGTTTACATTCTCTAAAAGACGCCTGACGTCGGATCGCCTGACATCGGATCATCTGACACCGTATCGTCCGACACAGGATCGTCTGACACCACTTTCGTCCGGATCGATCGAAGATGAGGTCAGCAGGATCAGAGCGTGACGCGTTGAAGATCCACTCCTTTCGCCCGACACCAACATGACATCGAGCTCGGGAGTGGGGGGGGCAACTGTTGGTATACACCGACTGACCCCAACACTGACTGACCGTGACGCCGACTCAGCGGCGGATCCCGACACCGACTCACTGGTGCCGACTCTCCGACGCCGACAAAGCGGCACCGACCTCTTTGCAAACCGAACACAGGTCCATCCCCGAGATAGGCCGACTGACTGACTCCGCCCGACTGATAGCGGGCGGCAAGAGCCGGCCAGGGCGGGTCGGCCCGACTGGCCGACACCGACTCCGACCGTCCGAAAGCCGACTCCATGCCGGGTGGAATAACGCCGACTCACCGTCAGGGCGAGCGGCCGACATCCGATTCCCACGGACTCTCCAGACGCCGGTCACACCCTGAAGTCGCTTTCCGACGGCTGAGTCCCGACACACAGTCGGCCAGCCCCTGCACAACTGCCGAACGATCGGCATGGGCTGCAGTCCCATCGAGGACATGCTGTACGACGGCCGGGGGACCTTGCCCTGCCAGGGATCTGGGAAATTGTCCTGCCAAGGACGCCAATTAATTCCTAGGACCTGTCAACCCATCGACAACATGGCAACCCCCGACGAAGTGACAGCCCAGGGCGATTTGACAGCTCTACAGTTGTCAACATCACGGACGGCGGGACCATACCGTCTCTCACTATAAAAAGGGATAAGGCAACAGCTCTGGTAAACCCATTCAAGCTCCTCAAGCGGACTTAAGCCCACACCAGCTCTCTGGTTCTCTCTTTCCTGTTGCCTAGTCTCCTCTCTGACTTGACCGTCGGAGGATCTCCGCCGGAACCACCTCCGGCTAGTGTAGACTTTTTCGTGCAGATGCTCGCTCCCGACGATGAGGCACGACGCGAGGGGACCGGCCGCAACAGGTTCGAAGCCTCGTCATCGTCGATTATGCTAGATGAGATATCTGCACGCCAAACTTGGTGGTTGCAGGTGTTCTCACATTCCCCAAGAAGGCAATCAGACTGAGAATAAGGTTGCCTCCATGGCGGTGGCAGTGATGGACGGTTCGGTGGTTTCAATACCTAGATTGTGATTGTAGGACATTGGTCCAACAACGGTTTAGAATATTACCAAAAAAATATGATATAAGAATTGTTCGGTGGACTGACATCTTTGAGCGGCGCGGCCACCATGAGATTTAAACCAGGGAGATGCCTCCGCCATCATCCAACTTTATTTATTTTCACCCTCCTAAACCCCCCCACCCCCCCCTCTTCTTTTTTTGTAGGGTTGATATTCAGACCAAATAAATAAAACAAAATAAAATCAAGTCCACGAGTAACCCTACCTTTCTCTCGGTTCAAGTTATCTTAACTCACCCAACCAATATAAACATGGAAATATGCCCCTGTATAATGTTTCTTTTACCAAAATCTCATCACAACACCTTTCCAAAGGATATAGCAAGAAACAGAGAATTTGACTATAGATAAATACTTATAATAACATAATTACAGTCAGTACACGGTTTCAGACATCATTCAGCTGAAACAGTCTAGATTCCATTGTGGAGATCACGTTCAGAGAACAAAGCGGTATTTGCTGCTCACTCAAATGTTCTTAAAGATGTAATGCCAGGGATCCATCCATCCTAGCCAGATAGCACATACTTGAAAGTTGAAACAAGAAAACATACCACACAATACAGATTCTGAGCAAACACCTTGCATGACATTTTTTCAAATCATCTGATGGATTTGAATCATTTCAGCAGCATAAGAGAACCTTCTAATAGAAAATATTACAAAAGCAACAGGTGATTGCTATTGAGAGACTAAAGCTTACTGCTTACAATTCATAGTTTCTTCATAAATGGCACAGAAAAGGTTCAGCAGAAATTAGAACCATTAATGATCTATAATATGCTCCATAACAGGCCTGCACCATTATAAAAACAGCAGGATCAACCGTCCACAGAAATTGATGAATTTCAACATTGTGATGGCGCCCATGTCCTGCCAAGAAGCATAGCATTAGCAGGCATACCAAGCTATGCGGATTATTACATCTGATTACTCATTAAGAAATGACAGTAACACAACTTCCATCTCTACTTAGTTGAGCCCTAAAAGAGTGATGGGAAATCAATACACTGAATAGGACAAATATTTACATAAATACTGCCTTATTCGTTTGGCAGGAGACTCAAGCTTATCAAATTTCTCAGATTAAATGTCTTACGGCACGCATGCACAAGAGTGACTAAGCTTGAGCTCTATGTAATAGCTCATCTTTTCTGCTTACTTGTTCTTCTTTTGATATTTTATTAATAAAGAAACAAAATGCAAGCATTATATATACGAGCTCAGCAGAAGAAAACAAGCATAAACTAACTTGAACAAAGACTAAATAAAAAGATCCAATGAGATGAACTCAATAATAGCGTCTATAAAGAGCTAACTTTTACTCAGTTCAGGTTGATAATCCCCGGGCAAGCTGCTAAAATTTCTTATTCAACCAACCCTTGCCATTTATTCTTATCTGATTTTATAGAGGCAATCTTCTTCATGTAGCTTACCATGAGAAGCATCTCACTTGCAATCTCTCTAAAGAATATTGGAAGAGGAACTTTGATATGGTATTCTACAATGCCAATGCATGGACTTTATAATTTATATCAATAGCAACTGCAATATCACAGACTGAAATGCTGCACAACGTGTGTCTCATGACGGAACAAGATAGAGACAACTAATGTAGAACAAATAAGAAAAAAGAAAGGATAAGTAGCCTTAAGATAAAAATGCTAACTTTCTTTTCAGATGAGGGCTCTTCACTCTCATTTTCATTCGATCACAGAATCCCTTGACAGCTGCATAAATCACTACAATTTGTTTTTAAGGATCGAAATCGGATTCCTTTTCGTGCCATATGCGCTTAGACTTTACCGTACTGAAGGGTACTATATCCTCGCTGCTTGGAAAGCAGCTGCGGTGCCCTCGCTTCAGGCTCGGAGGTAACCTCGCGAGTTGGGTCCACAAACCAACTCGCTCGGTCTTTGGTGTCAGGTCTTCCTACTAATACCCGATTTCGGAAAATCGTATAATGATGTTCGAGATCACCGTCGTGTGGTGCTTTCTGAGTAGCTTATGCTGATCTCCAGAATACCACACCTAGCATCCCAAGAATGCTGAAACCTCTCTAAAATACTACACCTAGTGTCCCTGAAATACTTCATCAAGGATGCATTGGTCCAACACCCTACATCACCCAGCCAGATCATTCTATATATATAACTTTCTCTCTGCCCACCATGTCCTCAGTTCGCCTTTCTTGCATGAGACTCTCTATAAGCCTTCGTCCATCTTTTGTTAATCAACCATCACATATGTACCATTATCTTCCCATTCATACAAAACTCAAACATCTCCATAGGATATAACCAGTTCTTGCCAAACATGCTTCTTGTCTGTGCAATAACTTGAAAACTCACACATCATATAAAACATACAAGTAGTTGTCAGCCTTTTTGAGCAATTTTATATCACAGAATTCCAGAGATATAACTTTATATGTATACAATTGTTGGGGCTAATAGATTTCAAATATTTGTAAGATCCCAAATTCAATGAATCAGCATGTCAGTGATATCAGTTGAGTGGCTAAGGATGGACACCTGAATATTTTGTGTCCCTGAACCGAATGGAGCAGTTTTAACCAAATTAAATGGGGATGGTTTCAGTGGGTTCAAAAATTAAAACTGTTTGTTTTCAGTTTCAGTTATGGTTTTAGTGATTCTCCAACCTGAAACCAAACCCGAAACCGAATATACCCGATATTTAATACCCTTAATATCCTTTACATTTAGTATAAATCCAAATTACTAACTCCATGAGAATGGCTGTGTTATTATTTTCAGATATACTTATTAGATGATTTGGTATAAATTATATAATAAAAATTGTCGATGATATCTTTAATTTAGTTATTTATATGTGAAAATTTTGAAATGAGTAAAAAGTTTAATAGTTTTCAGTTTTTTGATTTCAGTTTCAGTTTTGCAATTTTTTGGTGGCGGTTATGGTTTTTATTTTAAATGGCAGTTTCAGAGGGTTTGGTTTTTTTCACAAACAGCACGGAATCCATGCCCCGTTGACGTCCCCATGACTGGCTCTAGGAAAGAACTGGCTAAAACACATGCCTACCACACAAGTATGATATCCCTTACTGTATCAGTGGCAAAAGACTTCTGATATATCTAAATGAAAAAAGATAGAGGTAGGGAGAAATTGGTGGATCAACAAGGCATTAAACTGCAATCCCAAGTTTATCAATCTACTAAATATTCCACTCTAACTGAAGTGGTGGGACATTCCAGCTCTAAATAATAAATCTACCCCTGCAAAATCCATTGAGTGCATATCTCATCCACAGACAGAATATCCAACTGATACTACAGCCAGGCATCTAAACAACCCTTCAAAACCGGCAATTAGCTGACCATGAAAAGCAATGTTTAAAAAAATCATGAAACGATGAGATGTTGCCTAGCAAAATACTTAAAAGCCAAATTGATGTTTATACATGTTGGATGCATCAATAGATAATCCACTGTTCATAGCAGGCTTAGAAGATAAATAGTCCGAAACCAAATTTGCAAAGCTACTCACATCATATAACCTCAGCAGGGCCACAATATTACAGCTCGCTATAATTGCGCCACACTGCTCGGAACTCCTCACGAAATGTGTTCAGACGTGCTTTCAGATTTGGTGTTCTAAAGCTTGCATGAAGTAGTGTTGCTGCAGGAATGTAATGAAGGCCATGAGAATGGGCCAAAATATTCACAAATAAAGGTCATAATAATAACTATAAATCAGCCGGGCTTTGTTTATACCAAGCAGTCCAATGAGAAGTGCCCAAAGAACAGTAAGAAGCCTACAAGAGGTTAACCAGAGGATGCAACTGGCTGCAGATAAGAGAGCATTAACAATGATGTAGTTTGTCAGTCTGAGGAACATGAACTATAATGTGATAAAAGCTACAGCTTTTGACAGTTTATATTGACCTGCTGAGAATACCAAGACAAAAACCCAACGAGGTCGTCCACATATATGAATTGCTCTTTTTGCAGATGGCCGCCCACGAAGAACAGGCCTGAGCATCAATCACGCGAGCAGTAAAATTTGCCAGAGTTAACTAGTCTTTGCAAACTATGTGAGAAAGAGGTAAGCACACTCACGTTATAGGTGGCCTCAACTTTACAGCTAAATGTGGAGAAAACTGTCTGACAGTTCTTGTTACCTTCTCGTTGAAAGTAACTGCAAAGCTGTAAAAGTTGAATCATCAGCAGGCATACTTGATTAGCTTACTCAGATTAAATATGAAGTCAGACCAAAATAATGACCAAAGGCATCAGAAACATTGGGTAGCACAGGCAAATTGATCATAATTTATGAATTAACAATGCTAAATAACGGTGTAAACAAAGTTTCGCTCGGTCGTAAGAGATGTTTCCATTTGCAATAAGTACAGGAGAAATATGTTCACAATAATTTGGGTGCACAAAGACTACTATCACTTTTAATAACCACTGATCCACAACTGTCCCACAACTTCAGCATATTTCCAATTCTCCACATGGATGCTACAGTGTCATAAATCATCTTAGTCTACAACCATCTGAAAGAGTGCAATAAACACATCAGTTAACATCATAATCTAATTTCATCCTTAATAATTGACATGTATATGGGTGTTTGATTTAGCCCAAGCAAATTAAAAATTCCACATCTTATCAGAATTTTTCTTAGCTCATATTATCCTAATTTACCAATGAAACAAACAAATTAACCATGAAGGTGAATAACCTCCAAAATCTGTTCCCCTATGAAACTACTTGTTCAACAACTTCAAGGAATGGACAGTTTGCCTTCAGTTAGCCTCCTCATCTTTCGACAAAATTGACTTTCTAATAATAGCAGTTTGATTTTACTTCCTCCCTCCTTCATATTTACTAATTTACGGGTGGCCTTCACACCTTCCGATAGTTGAGCCCTGATAACTACTAATATAACAAGTCATTAGTTAGTCTACCAGCTATTCCATATTTTTCAGTATTATCATGTAGATAACCTGATTATAAGCAACATTTTGGTCTCCCTTTCCCAATATCCAGAAATTTGTTGTTCTCCTCACCTTTCGTCGAGTCTAATCTATTGTGTAATACACCATAAGCCAAATGAATAGCCATGTTTAGCAGCTTTTCTCATCTTCATGCATTCTACACTTTTATACTATTCATGCTCTCTCTCTCTCTCTCTCTCTCTCTCTCTCACACACACACACACACATGCACGTGCGCGCACACACAAGCACATGTGCACCTGTACTTAACAAACACCTCTGTACTTCCATGACAGGGTGGACTGTTATGCAGTAAGAAGCAGACTTATCTGAGTATTTCATACTGGCAAGTTTTTCAGTCTTTCTCACTAAAATTTGATCAATTTGTGACAAGCTTGATCTATATTATAGACCACTAAATGCTAAAATTTATTCTAAACTAAACATTTGTTACCACAAGATGTCATGCTGCTGTAAAGACAATTATGATATGTCCTATCTAGAAAATTTCCCCTTAAACCTTCTCATAAATTCTTTACAATACATGACCATTTTGATACCTACATATTAATAATAACATCGCCATATCAATTGCTTCAATATTAAAATAATATTTCCATATTGATTGCTTCAATATATCCATTTCATCACAGGTTCTTCTGATTTGTTTCCTTAATCCCAGTTAACGGATGAGTAGGTGGCTCCCTCATGGACGTTATTGCTAAATCATCAACCAGTACACATTCAAGTATACCATCTTGCACTTTGCTCATGAACCTTTATTCCACGTACTCTCTTGCATCCTATTCAACTTTACCTTACATGATCTTCTACCATTTACCTAAGAATATTTCTAACTATGTCTTGCATAACGTATCCATCTCAGTTAAGCTAGGTGTTGAACTTTCTATAGATTCCTCCTTAAATAATCACTAAGTGCCCATCTCTATGCAAAGGAAACACATATATTGCTAAATATCATGTGCCTTACATCCACCAAAAATATACCTTCCTGCCCTATGTTCTATATTTAATACATCCAAATCAAATTAAAGAAATATGCTCAGTTATAAATACAATATCTACTTACAGTGGGTACACATTTTTAAGCTTGTCCAGCACCTCGGTGCAATTGATCTTTCGGTAGAAGGCAACTCAAGCACAGTTGTTCGCTGGTTAAATGGTCATGGTCATTCCATGCATCCCTATATTGCCGCTACTCAGCTTCTTCAAAGCTCCAGAGTTTGCAATCACATTCATGCCACTCATATCATCATAGAGGACAACCAGGTATTGACTGTCTGCAAACCTGTGCTGCAAGGCCTGAGAACAGTTGCCTCAGGACCAGAACTGCCCTCCAGGAGTTTTCCCCTTGGTTGAGACAGATGCCAGAGGCACCTGTTTTTATCAGTTATGGTCCTGTTTATGTTCTGATTGAATCATTGGGGCTACCCCCATTTATATCACACAAAATAAGCTCCAATGCAATACCAACTTAACCCGAACAAGGTCTGTCACTTATTGTTTACAACTAGCATTTGATGCTTTGGACCTTTGTCATCATTACTTTGTCTTATCTTAACAAGTACACAGTCTCATCCCTCTATTTTGCTATTTTTCAATTTACTTGATCCCTTCTAAAATGTCGCGTACTCTCCTCCCTAGCATCATGTATTGAAGAGATGTTACACATTCCTACTAAGATATACATGTTCCAATGAAATATGATTTCTTTCCCCTCTAGATAAATGGAAACTTTGGCAACTCAACAATGTCAAAAATAGAAGCATGGACGCCTACTAAAGATCTATCTTCCATATAGGAACCACAATAAGGTACTATCATAATCTTATTTGTTGTTGGGCAACTAAGAGGGAAAACATACAACTAAGTTAATAAGTACCGAAGTTATAAAGAAACTATCAGCACCGAATACTTTTTAGGAATATTTGAAACAACAATAAAAGGGAGATCTCATGATGCTTCTGATCCTGAATCCTTCCATGTAGGCAGTAAAATAGTGGAGAATGGCCTACCACTTCTTCAGCTGATAACATAATTATAAGCTTTCAGTAGTTCAATACCTTTTCAATTTAACATGGAAACTTTACAGCCCATCAATTAGTAATATGAGGCAGCCCTTTTTTCAATGGTGACAACTCTCTGATCTTGATCATCCTTACCAAAGCAGCAGTGATTAGTTAGGCTTTTGTGCATGTCATTGTGTTGACTTCAAGAATGCAAAAGGCAAATAATCTTCTGAACATTTTAAGGTTGTATTTGCATGCCCAATGCAATATCCACTATATACAATCTGCTGGGAAGCATAGGCAATAGATTAGATGAGAAGGTAAAGAAGAGGCTGAACGTACTTGGGTGGAGGGTGAGAGGACAGTGGAGTCCATAATTCCAAAATTTTCCGGGTGCTGTGAATAAACTTCCAAATGATTTTCCAATCCAAGAGTTTTCAGATTAGGGATCCCACAACAACTCACCTGCATCGTCTATAATTTTCCTCAATTTTAGGATTCCTACTTGACAATCCCGGTCCTATAGGAGATTTTTTGGCCGGATAAGGTGCCAAACATCCAAATAGATCCTAAGTCTATAATCAAGCAAAATGCCAAGAATTTAAAGAATGCAATTCAACTACAGTTGTGTCAACAGTTGTGTGGCATCATATCCCAAAGTAGCATCAATTCATGCGATGTAACGAATTGTAGATCCTACATATGATTAATGCATATTCCTTTATTCGACACACAGACACAGCGTGCATGCCAAATAAGATATAATTAAATGAAGCGAATTAGCAGCTATAACTAGCTTTATATCAGCATATAGCAAGGCAATATCAGCTAATCAAGGATGCCAAATAATGAAGGTTGGAAAACCTTACCTATCATTTAGGAATGCAATACTCAGGCCTGTCAAAATGGTAGCCAGAATGGCAAGAGGCCTTAATAGAAAGCCAATCGCTACAATATAGGGGGAAACAAAACATCAGGAAACAACACAGACATGTATAGACCAAACAAACATTACGTCAATAATTTTCTTACCAAGAATAAATATGATCATGATGAAGTAATTCGTCCGGTAACTGCAACTCACATGAAAAAAGGACGTCAAAATGTAATCTTTCAAAAGATAACAAAGTGAATTCAAAAGCAAGAAAAGGATTTGCCTTTATATCAAAAAAGTATAATTCCTCCCAGAGATCCAATGCGGTTAATTTATGTACTAAAATTAAGAATGGTTTCGGAACTATTTCACATAAAGTCTTGGTTCACCTGATTAATTATGCATGCTAAAGTTCTTAAATCGCCAGATATTTTTAGGGTTCTAAACATCGAAAAAAGCAATCGTTCATTCAAGAATTTCTTGCATAGGAAGGACACTGATAGAAATACAACTCCAAGCACGTTATCTGATCGATCAAGAAAACGTAGATCAAGAATCAAATAAGTCTAAAAACGCGAATTAGGGTTTCGATTGGTCCTAAAATAAAGAAATCAATGAGGATGGGTGCGATCATACTAGTAGAGATTGCACTTTAATCGGCTGTTCCATTTGGAGTAGGATCTGGGGACCGTGAATCTGGAGAAGAATTCGGAGACCGGACGCGGAGGGGAAGACCAGTCCACTTCCCGAAGGGCGTCGATCAGATCCTCAGTCGTCACGTTCCCCAATCCATCGATGACTCTCCCAACTCTCCTCTTCTCTCGTACGAAACCCTAGAAATCGGCGGTCCTTCGATTCCGACCTCAAAGTTGACGGAGGGGCGAGTGTGAAAGAAATCGGACTGCGACGAAGAAAGACTGGAGGAGGGTGGGTTTTCGAATTGGAGGGAAAATATATGGTCTCTCCTTCTCCGGATGGAGGAGTGGAAGAGGAAGGAGGTTTGGTTTTGGATGGAGTATCGCCGCTGCCTCCGAAGAAAAGAGTCGGCTTCTCTCCGTCGCTTGCTTCTCTGCCCGTCTAAACGATCCGTTCCAGCTATCTACGCGTGATTACAGAGCTACCCCTGGCGCTGAAAGTAACTACGATGCTGTCCGTTAAAATAATCTACATATATGTATACGGATAAACCTTACTGTTTCTCATTGCATTTTTTTTGTTCCGTGATAGAATTAGACATCATGGCCATCCGCGTACCGCCTGATGATGTGTGATGAGCAAGAGCGGTAAATTCTTGAAAAGCGCTGCCCCGTACATAACACGAGCTCTCCAATCATACATTAATGAATTCAATGATACATCAAAATTAAGTTTTTTCTCCTAAAGTTTAGTTCTTCTGTTTTCTTTTTTAATTTCTTGATCATCAGAAGCCCTGGAAAACCCCAAACTTTTTCATTCTTCGCTAAAATGCAGTGAGTTTTGTAACTCTTTTGATGCATGTGTTCTTGATGTGTGTCAATAGCATACCAATGATTTATGGAAGTGTTTCTCTTGTAAAATGCAGTGATTATTTGTGTAGCTTTTCGATGACCATGTTCAAGATATTTTAACTTGTGATCAATGGGGGACACATTCTCCCTGTAACTTGATCTACAGTTTTGGTTCTGCAATCCTCAATAACAATTCATGATCTTGAATTGGAATCCAAGCTTGAATCCATTATGTTATTACCTTCCGGACCAAAATCAAGCTTTTCGAACTCCATTCGTGTACTTGCAGACATGGAGTGCCTGACGGGCCCGTTTTGAAAATGACAGGCAAAAATCTAGGTTAAGAAGTAGTAAAAGACTGGAGCCTAGCTCGACTTATATTCAAACCATTAGTCACGTTTTCGAGCCGAACTCAAACAGTAAATATTCAGTTTGAAGACCTTCGAGCCTAGCCAGCTATACATATTTTAATAATATTATATTTTAATTATAATATATTATTAATTTAATATTAAAAATATAATATAATATTTTATTTATTTCAATCATATTTTTTAATGATGATCCTATTGAGATTTAGCGTCTCCAATTCGACTTACGAAAAAAAAAATTAAGATGGAGGAGCCCAGAACATAGCGTATGACGATGTGGAGACTCGAAGACGCAGCACGCGCAGGCCTGTGGGATGCATGGCCCAACGCCGGCGTGCAGGCACTTGTGGCTCAGTGCAAAGCGCAGGCGCCTCAGCGTGCGGGTGCGTGCGCGGCCTAGTGCGGGAGATTTGATGTGGTCCACCATGGACCACGTGAGATGTCGCAGTCCATGCAGCCGCCATGGGCTATCCTGATCTAAATGCTAAAAATCACGGTATACGAGCTTCCTTTGCACAATCCAACGGCTAGGAAGCCATGCAATCGTGATCGAACGGCGATCAAGGATGTTCGGGCATGATCTTGCACAATCGAACGGCCACGGAGGTCTGCGAGGAAGATCCAACGGTCACAAGTCCTGTTGAAAGTCTGATTCCAATTTGGAGTGGATTTTGGGCCCTTTATCAGAGGCAGACAAGCCGAGAGGCATAGAGCACTCTTGTGGAACAGAGAGTAGTGGCTTAAAGCAGCAGGAAGCATCCAAGGGCATTAGAGGACCCTGGTATGGGAGGCCTGAGTCTCCTTGGAGCTTTTTGTGAGAGCTTCTATAAAGGATGAGAGATGAGTGCTTCTTTTTGAAAGATAGAGATTTATGAGAGTTGAGAGTGTGTGATCTCTTCTTGTATTTATTTTTTTCATAGTAAAATTTTGCATATCCCGTGAAAGTAGACTTTGGTCTAATCCACATATTTAATTATGTCCTATTTTATTTTTCTTTCTTTCTACTACAACAAGTGGTACCAGGATTTTCAATAATTGATATCAGAGCCAGGTGGTACCAGAGTCGGGGTTATCCAGGTTGCAGCGGTATTGATCAAGATTGAAGAAGATAGAGAAGTTAGGCTCAATCAAAATAGAGATCAATCAGAATGATAGAAAGAGCAATTTTTCTCTATGATAAGCGAAGGTGAACAATATGTTCATCCAACAGGGATTGATCAATGCTCTCATATGCTAGGAGAAATCAACAAACATAGAAGAGAAGAATTAAAGGCGGCTGTAAATGCAGACAGTGAGCACGATTCGCTTATACTTAGTGGATGATGTAGTGATTCATATGCTTGATGAGATTTCTCCAACGGCAATGTGGACGAAGCTGAAGAGATGTACATGACGAAATTACTCACCAATGCACTCTTCCTCTGAAAGCAGTTCTATCAGCTGTGGATGAGCAAGAGACAGAATCTATTTTTATCTCTTCTTTTTTTCTGCCGTAACAAATAGTACCAAATCTCCAACAGACGTAAGGTTAAACTTGAACTTGAGTGTGGTTTGGTTAACATTTGAGTTTGATCGAATCATTATCAAGTATTATTTTTTTCATTGGATCGAATTCGAGCTTGAATATTAAGAGTCAATTAATCTCGAGTCAAATTTCAAATCTAAATATTTTGAATTAAGCTAGGCTTAAATTTCTAGCTACTCAACTCGGCTCACCCCTAGTTGGTCCTCCCTAGATGTCCAAGCTGAGTGTATTCTGCAGTATTGCTTGTGCCACGTCCAACAATGTTCTTACAACAATATACAAATACAATTTCATGAAGGAAGCAGGATTGAGGACTCAAGTATCAGAGAGGAATTAAGATAATAGATGAAGTCTGGTGCCAAAGATTGCTATTGTGGAAAAACGTCAAACTGATGGTGGAGTTCCGCATGAAACTTGTTTTCAGCTTTTTAAGAAAGTACATAGAACGTCTGGCAGAATACATGTTACAAATGGAACAAATAATACAACTCTTCGCAACATATAATATTGATGCACCACACTCAACTGCAATAAAAGTTTGAATGTATTTTAGCCATCTCTGTAAATGAACCCAGTATGCTAATTGCTGTGCGTCTTTTGGTTTTAGCCTAAACATGTGACAGCGAGAAAGATAGGTGGAGTCTTTTTTTTTTTTTTTTGGCATTGACCAAACTCAAGAGTTCATGCTTTTATAGAATTGCACAATGTTTTCTATTGTCCATGGATGTTATACAGATTAAAATAAATAAATAAACATAAATACACTTAGACATGCAAAAGTCAGGTCAGAATAAGTTGCAATCTTGCCATTCAACGGCTATCATGCTCTACTTGTTACCGTTCCCACAAGCCCCCACGTTATTGTACTTAAATGGGTCCAATTTCATGGGCATACTTTCTGCATTTAGTTTGTGATACAAATATATTTTCCAGGTTTCAATTAAAAAAATGCCTAAAATACAAGATAATACACATACAAGAGAGACCACTATTGCTCATTTCCATAATTCTTTTAGTTTCTTGATAGTGCAATTACTATGGCTTGTCAATAATAAATACATAGAATTAAATTCTAAGATTTATAAATTCTTATAAATGTTCTACTTGGTTTTGTTAAGGTATGGTTATCCATGCCGCAATGTCTGGAGCGCATTACACTTCTGTTTACCTATGTCACAGAAACGCAGGTCCAATTATGTTGATGTCCTTATGTAGTCTAAGCTATTGTCAAGGAGAGATGGTCGTCAATAGATCTCAAAGCTTAATTGGATCTCTGATATTCATACAGGATGAATAAATAACAGTATTGCAACCATGAGATCCCAAAGATTGATTGGACCTCAGATATTCAAAGAGAATAAACAAAATGACAGCATCAAATGACTTGTAACACAGATAACCATAAAGGACCAATGAGGATCTTTGGTGAAGCTGAGAGTATTGGAGACTATGCAACAGGAGGCCTCAGCGCAAGATCCTGAGAAGTATCCAATGCTGCTGGTGGCATCCATTGCCACATGCACGTTGGCAGGTAGTTTGTATATGGGATGGTTTTGCTGCAAGCGGCAAAAGATGCTGCATGGAATGTTGCAGCAGCAGCAGCAGGGTGTGGGACGAAGGGTGATACCAAACTAAAGCCTCTCAGCATTTGCTCCATCCGCTCCTTCTCAGCTTTAAGCCTCACTTTCTCATCCCTTAATTCCAATTTCTCTGCCTGCAAGTCACAGATCAACGGACCCAGAAGAATGAGCAAGATACTTCCTAGTGCCATGCTCGTGAAACAGACTTGATAAATTCAAATTTACAGAATGGTGACCTAAACTGAAGTGTATTCTAAACTTTAAGGTGTCTTTATATCAAAAACTGTTATAAACTTGGAGGAGAGCTGGAGAAAATCACAGCCAGAGAGAAGAAGAATGTAGGAGTCTTTATATCAATCTAATCTTGAAATCTCCTAATGAAAATAACAGAAAATCTATTCGTGGTAATCAATCTCAGAGGGAGTGGGAGTGACGGAAGGAACACAGATGCCTCTCTTTACTCTCCATCCAGTCAGCAAATGACTGGAGTAATTTACAGTCCTTTGTTGCAGTCCCAGTTTTTTAATGAAAAACATGTTATTGAGGCAACAATGATGATTGTCGGTGGAGTTAATCTGGTTCTCTGCTAGGTATGTGATATATAACATTATCAAGGCACACAGGATTCATATGCATGAAGAGCACTATAAGATGACATTCACTGACGAGGTTATCTTGAATGCCCTACCTTACCTAAGTTGACAAGCATGGTCAGCCACAAAAGTCCATGCAAAATGATAGAAATACTCGCAGATATTAAATTCTTAATTATTATAGAGTTGTAACTCAGAAATAGAAAACCTGACCCAGTCTGCACATTAGACAAAGTTAAAATACATATAAGTTAAGAATGATCTTTAAAATACATATAAGTTAAGAATGATATTTACCTTGAGACTTTTTATGGCATCCTGAAGTGTTTCGTTTGACTCTTTAAGCTTCTCTGCTTCAAGATGTAATTGGTTCAGAAGATGAGTTGCATCGCTTAAGATGGCGATTTTGTCAGCCTTTGGTGGCCTCCCAGGATCCAATATGGAACAAAGCTCTGTAAACCTGACAATGCAATGTTATCAATCAGCTATGAAATACACATACATCACCTATATTTTCAGAAGAAAATAGCCAAATTTTGACCCTATCTGCCCATCAATGCATTGGACACAACATATAGATGGAGACCATATGCTACATAGAACCTGCCTATCATTAAGTCTGTCCCTTCGCAATTTCTCACGGCCAGCCTTGGTCCCTGCCGCAGAACATGACTCCACACGGCCCTGAGAAACAGTACAAAGTAATAAACGATTAAACACATCAAGCAAATGTATTTAATGTCGAAAAAGGATAATCATTTAAACATTTTTTTTCTTTTCACAGGCATGTTAAAAATCAAGTGGAAAGATAAACTTGCATTTATTCACAAGTGCATAACATGATCCACCCATTAGTCGCTAGAATCAAGAGCATGTGCAGGAGCAAGTATGGGTGTGGTTGTAGGAAGTGGATATTTTAGAAACACTAACTGACTCTTAGAAAATGGGTATAAGTTTGAGTTTCCCAGGAGTTTCCAATGCGAGTCAATTACCCCATGTGTAAGTTTCCTGCTACTAAGATCCACCCTTAAATTTATTAGGCATGCTGCTAAGAAATAAAACATTGATGGACACACCATATAATGATAAATATTCCCTAATGACTTTTTTTTGCTGAGCTCTACCATTTACATTACAGGCTTCAATATTGCTCTCTTCAAAGCAATAATTTTCTCAAGATAACCTTGTGCCACCTCTTGCATTTCTTCAAGTGCAACTAGCGACCCACCCTTCAAGTTTTTACTGCAACAATCGGCTCTGCTTCAATTTAAGTGTATAAACTGAAATTTCTAAAGATTCAAGCTCGGGTAGTTCCTGGTATTTTCCTGCTTGATGATGTTAATCAATCTTTTCTCCTAATTGTGATGAACATTCTTCCTTGATCATACACCCTTCAGGGTAAATAATCTATGGGTGCATGCTATTAAGGGCCAAGACCTATCTTCCTTGAGATAGAACAGTGGACACTAGAGCTTCAAAGAATCAGTTTCAATAGCTTTCATTTCTTAGCTTTTATAACCTTTTTGTTGAAAATTCTATCAAAAAATGGTACTTCAAATGCACATCTTAATGGACTAACTTTCTTTCTTAAGTCAAGATACATACCTCCACCTTCTCAGGATTGTAGACAATCCACATGCATGTGTCTGCTTGCTTTTGCTAAACTCAGCTGTTGCTTATAATAGTCCAGTACCAAAAATGAGTCATCAAAGTTAAGCTAAACTAGAGGATGCAAGCTTCTAGAGTGGACAAATATAATGGCCAGGATTGAAGAGTATTGACTGTTTTTGTATCTACAGAAGGTATGATTTAGAAGAAGTAATTGCATTGCCAACTTTAAATTAGTGCTAGGATGACTTGAGAATTTCATTCGAAACGTTCTTGAGGATGATAGTATGTGTTGGGAAAGAGATAAATGGCAGCCAATTTACACATAGTTCAGACAGAATGCAGCCAAAGAATAATGGTATCACAGGGTGAAAAATGAATGCTCAAATCAACAGAAACAAGTCACAACCCATCTATTCTGGCAGAGCTTTGGATCTGGCTTCACTTGTTTAAATGCTGGCAACAACTTGATCCACATAATACATTAACGGTCAGATGAAGCAATGAAGAAAATGATGTTTATATTGTTATCTATGTTTAGAATTGCATAAAGTTTACTTAATGGATATACATTCTATTCTTTTTTGCCCAACATGGATGATGCTTATATTCTCATGTTCGAAAGTAGACTAGTTGGCAGAAAATATCAAATCATATCAAAATTTGACTGAATGAGTAGATGAAAACTTTTTGAGGCAGACATAGCATGGTCAGGAATATCTAAAACCGTCATTAATTATCATTAGTGCAAACTGCTACGAAATGACTTGAGAAATATCATTCTGTACTATCTTGAACAGAGTGAAATGAACAGAAAAAGAAACATATTTTGGCCAATCAAAGCGTAAGGCAGAATGGATGCTATTAAGGGTAAGTGACATTTTCAAAGGTTAAGAGAGAGTATATACAAACAGAAACAAGCTCTATCTCATCTATGTTCGACAGATATATTTACTCTACTCTATCTTTGTTCAACTGCAGGGAAGGCAAGCATGCCCATTACTCTCTGGTAGTCAGAAGAAGCTGGTTATATACCTCTTCCTCGAGCTTGAATTATCCAATGAGCTGTCCCTGCGCAAACCATCAAAACCAATGATGACTCTGTAGATCCAAAAGCAGAATGAATCGTCCACATCGAACATGCAGCAGTTTAGAAGCAAATTGAGACTCAGACAGCAAAACAATGATCTTTTGCGATTTGAAATCTAAATGCAAAGTGGGTCAATGTTTAGAACTGCAAAGTCATAAAAGAGTTTGTGATTATCTGGCATAGAGGTTAAGACTTGTTTCCATTCAGCTAAGGCCAACAAACTGCCCTGCAACTAATTATTCCAAGTCAAAAAAAGAAAATTTTGCAACAAATATGGTAATTGAAGTTGATTAACCAGCATAGCAAGGATTTAACTGAGGTTGAAGCATAACATGCAGTTCAGACAATTACCTGTCAAACTTATCGATGCCGTTAGACTGACTTCTTGTTAGTTGAAAGAAGTCAACATATATATTAAAAATACAAAAAAAATCCTGTTGATTATTGGATAGACCTCATGGTTCAACTAAGATCAAGCAAAGTTAACAAAACAAGAAAATCAGAACGACAAAAAGAGGAAAATCAAAACAATTAGAATAAAATCGGAGCAAAATGGAGCCTAAAAAGTAGATTTTTTTCAGATAGAAAAGAAAGAAAAGTTGAGTCGACTGTGTTTGAGAACCGATTAATTAAACTATGTTCACAAAAAACATGGAAGAGCACAAAAAAAAAAAACGATGCTAGAATGTAAAACAAAAGGGCAGATAAATCCAACGCAAAATTACCTAGAAGCCGTCGGTTTTTCGACGATATTGGGAGCCCAGATGAAATCGGAGGCCTGATTAAGTTCGTCGACGAGCCCGAATTCCAGAAGCCATCCCTCTTCCCGTCCGCCACCGGACGAGCCCATTCTTTCCCCAATCCCCTCCATCTCAAAACCAAACCGAAAGGAAATGAATAATTAATGGAATTCGACTGCAAGAGATGAAGGAAGAACGGAGAATAAAATCCAGATGTTCCAAGAGAACGAATTCAACACCAAACAAAAAAGACAAAAGGGGGATGAATTGGCAGATCGCAATTTGATATCTTCGAGGGGGAAGATATTGAAAGAAAAAGAGGGATGTGCCGAGAGCACACGCTATCTAAAAAAGAATAATCCCGCAAGAGAGTGGGAACCAAGAAACACCACCACCTATTGCTAATTTCTTGATTTAATAGTATTAATTAATTAATCACATTCCTTCAAGAGAGTTGGAACCAAGAAACACCACCCGCCCTATGGCTAATTTCTTGATTTAATATTCATTAGTTAATTACCATTCCTTCGAGCTGGTTCCCGTTCGTTCACTATTTTTTTCCCACTTAATCATGCCAAAGATTTTAAATTTTTTAACAACTTTTATTTTTATCACAAACTTACAATTCCTCGAAATTCAAATTATTTTAAAATATTATAATCACCCTTCTAGCTATTAGAATTATGTGATATGCAATAGAAGTTAATGTAGTATAGAACGACCGATACGGAAAAGTTGTCTTGAACTCCTCCTTATTTCCCCACTTTCTATTTCTTATTTCCCTTCATTCCCCTCCTTCCCATCCACCAGGGGCGATGGATATCACATGCAAACTTCTAAATTAGTATAAAAAGAGAAATATTCAATAACTTCTTGATCTTAAAATTTTAAGGCTATCCCTCTTCATGTTTACTAATGCATAATGCATGGGTGGGTATTGCACCATCTCCTTTCCCCCCTGAAGAAACAATCTATGGGCCATCAATTAAAAGGTCTCAACTGATTCTACTGTCAATATTTTAGAAAGATGCTTTGCATACGTTTTGCTGTCAAAAACTCTTAACCATGCTACGGCATCCCTAAACAGGCTTTGTTTACGTTATCCCAATTTTCATACAATAAAGATATGTTTTAAATCGTTTTCGTCAAAAAATTATTCATTAATATGGTGTGGACAATATATAAAGACGACGAGGATGGGTATTTGATCATCTACCTCCTTCCTAATCTTTGTATGTTAAATATGGGACTTAGTTGGAGGTCATGGGAACATCATGGATTAGAAAAGTTTTCTAAATTAATTTTATTTAAATTTATTATGAAATATGAAGACAAATAACTAAGATTTCACAATCACATCAGTTTGCAATCATCGGATGGAAAGAAAAAAAAAATGAGAAGTAAAAATTTTTGTGAGGAGAGAAAAATTGGGGAGAGGAGTTTAGAGTATCTTGCCTATATTAATGCCACATCAGCATCCATATAGTAAATATAATATTTAAAATTAGATGATTCGATTATAATAAATTAAGATTTTGAACAAAAGATAGAAGCTTTCGAAAGTCAAAAATTTTGGTATAATAATAATTTTTAATATTAATATTTTAGTAGGCAGTGGTTTCAGGCATGTACTCGGATCTGGAGAGGGTATCATGTGAGAGTGAGATACACGAGCCTCTTGGTTGGACGGCGGGGGATCCACGTAAGCTTTCGTGTTCCTCACCCCAGTGAATGGCAAAAGCTTTGTCCGTCGGATCTTGTTCGGGTTGCAAATTGCGGCAACAACGATATGGATTACACGATACAGGTCTGGCGCATGGTTTGATTATGAGTTAGGTGCCAGTTATTTTATTTTATCGTACGCCTCACTTCACGTGTTACGGTCCCTTGACTGCGTCTCAACCAACCCCTTGTTATTATCTTCCCTAATCCTTAACACTTTCATGTCCTTAGCACAAAATCAGTATGGTATTTGGATCTCGAGCAGGCCAGAGTTATCATATTCCGTTGTATTACTGACATCCTATGTACGATCATTTAATATTCCGTCCCTCAAGATCTTTCAATACCATACGATGCAGTACGAAAAAAAAAATAAAATAAAATAATCAAAAAATATGGATCAACCACAAAAGGACTCGTCTCCACGGAACATGCAAACTTCACTATGAAAAAAAATTTAACAAGAGAAGATCTCACCCTCAACCATCGTACATCCAATTTCTCTCTCACTGGAAGTTTTCTTCACAAAGCTCTCTCTCTTGGAAGATCCCCCTGAACCCCTGAAGCGACCGGTATCCGCTGTCTAGGAGCCTCCTGCTCTTTCTCTCTTAGCGACCTCGCGCCTCTCTCTTCTTCTCTCGGGTTGGTTTTCGCGTGAACACAGCCCTCACGGATTTTCGTGAGGTAAAACCAAGCCGCCATCCCACTGTTTCACCGATCAGCCCTATTTAAAAGGCTTAAACCTGATTAGAGAAGGATTAGGAGTCCTAAACAAAGCCAAATAACCCCCTGGACCGTCGGATCAAGACCGGAAGCCACCCACATCATCCGATCGCGCTCCGGTCCACGGAATAGTGCTGTGGACTGTGAGAACGTATGGGAAACGCCCACGCGGTCCACAGGCCCAGCCGTAGACCGTCCGGTCCACGGTGGACCGAGTTACAGGCCCAAGCACGGCGCCTGAGCCTGGGCCGGCCCG
>KE504637.1:25000-34232 GCA_000441515.1 Elaeis oleifera | reverse complement strand
ATATATATATATATATATATATATATATATATATATATATATGTGGCCAAATGTTAATTTCGGAATATTCCCCATAAAATAGGAAATTCGTTAAAATGGGTCGTTCTAAGTCGCCCGATCGCGCGACGGAGACGATTTGTGGGGCCTATTGTCGGAATATGGATGGTTGCCGCGTTAGCTGGGCACAGCTAACTGGGGGCGAGACTTAATTAGGTGGAGGAAAGGTGTTTTTTGGTATCATTCCTATTCCTCCATTCGAGCTGCTTCGTTCTTTGGTTCTTCTGTATTGTCGTCGGTCGCGTTTCTTCGGTAGCCCTAGCTCCGCCGACGTCGGAATCTCGTCTCTTCCAGGTAACTTTCTTCCTATCTGCTCTCTTATGATGCCTTGAAATCGAAACGAGCTTTCCTTCGTCGGACCACGATGAGGTCTGGAATATCTTAGGTTTTGAGACCGGCATATATAGTATGGAGGCGATCACGATGACTCCTGTCTATCCCTGGAGAGGATATTGAGCAGAAGATAGGGTTTAAGGAGACGCGATTTCGGCTCTTTCGGTCGACGAATCGAGGGGTCTCCATCATTTCGAACCAATTATTGAATCTAAACTCCTTCCACATGTACGTTCTTTTGCTTTTGTCGAAACTTGACAATCTTTTATTTTTTCAGGTGGTTCGGAATGCAATTTGGTTTTAGGTGAATTAGATAAGCGAAAATATATGGGAGAATGATAAGGGAAAAAATGGAAGAAAACTTCTGAATCTCAAAAATCATTTAAGAGTTCGGTCAGAAAATATGCAGTAACTTATGTGATTAATCTGAGGCGTGAAAATGATTGCTGTTTTTTTATTGGGACGCTCGTAAAGGAGAGCAGTTTTTTTCGAACTGGTGGTGAGAGAAATTTCAATTCATGGGCAGCATCGACTCATGATTTCGTGTAAAATAGAGAAAAAGAATCCCATGATTGTTTCTTTCATTTCTTCTCCTTGGTTATAAAAGTTTTATTTAAGGATCTTTATCTTATAGGTGTTTTAAATATTTCTAAAATATGTGTAAAAAAGCAAAAAAAATCTGGGCAACTTTATGCCTATTAATGGTTCAATATTTCTCGCAAGTGCTATAATGTTTGTTGTTGTATCTTCTGTTGCCACAGTTTCCTCATGGTGTTTTATGTTGGTGAAGAAGAAATTCTCTCCATAACACTGCTTATTCCCCGTTGCTAAATGCAGATTGGGCATCACAATCTTTATCCAATGAAGACGCAACCATCACTTATCAGACCACATGATATATGCAGCTCGCATCTCTAGCAGCCTTCACCCAGAATTGTCCCTGATGAATCAATGGCTCGGAAGCAACATATTGCAATACTTACAACTGCAAGCCTTCCATGGATGACTGGAACTGCTGTCAACCCTGTGTTTCGTGCTGCTTATCTTGCAAAAGAGGGTGACAGAGAGGTTACTTTAGTGATTCCTTGGCTGTCCGTGAAGGATCAAGAATTAGTTTATCCCAATGGAATCACATTTAACTTGCCATCTGACCAGGAAGCTTATGTGCGCCAGTGGCTTGAAGAGAGGACTACTATTTCATCAACATTTAAAATAAGCTTCTACCCTGGAAGGGTAAATATGCTTTTGCACTATCGAAAACAACTCATACATTCTTGCTTATGCTATATATAAACCTTTGCTTATGCCCTTTGTGTTGTCATTCACATATCCAATCAGAGATTCACTATTATAATTTAAATGTGGTTATGGAACTATTGTGTAAAGATGCTTATAAGTTGGACTTGGGTAGGTGATGTGTAATCTAAAAACCTTTTATCCTACTCTATGCATAGCTACCTGGGCTTAACAATTACCTGTTTGGTGTTTATATGTTTTAGTTTGTTAACATTGAATTTGCCTATGTTTTCTGGTCTAACATATGTGGGGCTGCAAATTTGCAATTAAGAGTGGTTCAACTAGGATCCAAGCCACAATCAACAACAAGAGAGTACTGTTATCTTGTTCTAAACCGAGAATAATTTGGCTTGTTTTATTACTTTGCAGTTTTCCAAAGAGAAAAGGAGCATTCTACCTGTTGGTGATATTACTGAAACAATTCCTGATGAAGAGGCAGATGTTGCTGTCCTTGAGGAACCCGAGCATCTTACATGGTACCATCATGGACGAAGATGGAAACTAAATTCCAGAGGTGATTGGTGTTGTTCACACCAATTATTTGGAATATGTGAAGAGAGAGAAAAACGGGCATATACAGGCCTTTCTTTTGAAATATGTCAATAACTGGGTTATTAGTATCTACTGCCACAAAGTAAGTTTCTCTACAAGAATTGTCCTTAAGATATTTTTCTGCCCGTATGCTCCTCCGAAGGGTTGATCATCGAACAATCTCCACTTTTCCTTGCATTTCCCCCTCCATAAAATTTGAACGAGAATGATAACCAATCTCTAGCTTTCCTGCATTTTGTCCACTTTGATAAAATTAAATGTCCAGAAGAACCAAGTCTACTCTGCGCCAAAAGTTTAAATATGGAATACAGGTTGATGTTGGATAGGCTCCACAAAAACATGGAACAGGTTTTGTGGCCAGCTCAATACCTGAGTTACATTGCTAGTTCATGCGGGGGGGGGGGGGGTACCATAATGCATGCATGGACCTAAATTAAGGCCAATTGGCTGGTACATACACTCAGCTTCATCTAAGATAACCCCAACCATGTGACAAAAATAAGTGCCTATATGAGCAAATAGACAAGAAGTTTTCTTTGATACCTTTACTTCAATTTGTCTTGTAAAGGGGTGCATGCTATGCAAATGAACAAACAATAGGCAGGTTGACTTGTGGCCCTGGATTAGGACCTTCCCTATGGTCATCTTCTGTGCCGACTATAACAGCATGCAAATGCCCATCTATTGTTTAAGTTGGTATTTCTTTTGTTGTACATGTTTTGGTGAAGAAAATGGTAATGTTTATAAAGCCTTAATGGACATAACTATTCAGTGCTATGTGGGCAGGATATGCACCAAAATGGACTATGACCCAATTTAGCATATGAAGAACGTGCCTGCATAGAGTCTGAGAGTAGCCTAACTACCATATGAGCAATGTTGAAAAATATAAAATTGTGCCATCTTTAAAGTAGACCAGTAAGATATTTGAGTTAATGTGTGCTTATTGATATTATTTAAGCATGTACTCACAATCGCACAATAAATGGACCTGGTGGCTATTTTATAGGATATTGGAGGGAGGCAGCTGTATATCATCTCCCGATCCCTATTCAGAATGCAACATAGTTTGTTGGAGCACTGGCCATGGACAAAAAAAAAAATGAGAAATTGTGGATTTTCTCTGTTAACTTACTTCCATTTTTTTCTCAGATGAACAGATTCAGGAATTTTATGAATCCAACTTTTTTTTTCCTTTTTGTAATTTGGAGTAGTAAGAATACCTGAGCACAAGGATCTTTTAGAAAGACAGATTGTTATGAATAGCCGGAAGTTAGGTCGGGTACCAGTATCTTGCTTATTTTTACTGGTGAGTCATGGATGAAGATAGCTATACAAACTGACTTGCGTGGTGGCAAATTGGTCATGAGTTGAGGTTGCTGACCAGCATTAATGATATGAACTGGAGTTTACTTCTTTATAGAACATTTTCTTTACCTTTTTTTTCTTTTAGTTGCCCCACATTGCTCGATCTACACATGGTGAATGCTTTGAAGTCGGTGTGACCGCTAACAAAGGGAAAATTTGCAGAACAGAAAATAGTTACTAGTTCTAGAGTGTCGTGTGGTCATGCCATGCCCATCAGGTTTTAGAAAAATCAATAAAAAACGCATATATACAACACAATGTTGAAATTAGGTCCTTATATGTTAAACTAGTGCATTTGAAAAGTTGAGCAGTGGTAATGGTGAAATTATGAATAGGTACTTTTTCACCAATGGAGGATAACGTGATGAAATTCTTGCTGTGCTATGACCAAGTGCAACAAATATCAGAGGCACTGGTGGAGAGTGGATCTTAATTTGTTAGGGCAGGCAGATATGATTATATAAATAGTGGGGCCTGAGAACCATGAATTGAGAAATTGAGGAACGGCTTGTTTTGACCTTGGTTGGAGTAAATGTTGCAAGAGGATTTCAAATGCTGGCTACCTATAAATGGCACTAAGATTACTACGTACAGATGAACAATTGCAAATATAACTTCTGAAATTTCCAAGAATTGATACTTCTTGCTACCTAGTTGCCTGTTCTTGAATCATTCTTTGGAGCATGTCTTGCATGTGTGAAATCCATATCTAGTCTCCTCCGCTGTTTACCTTTTCTCCAATAGTAAGAAAAAAAAAGGGTTGTTGATTGCTTATCCTATCCAATTGTTTTCTTCTGTGTTCATTTAGGAGCCTTTACTTATATTTTACTTGAACTTGTTTGGAGTTTGTTGTTTACTTGCCATCATTTTATACATAAGGACCAGGAGATAACTTTAATTCCTAATATTACAAAATCTTGTGTTCATTTTCTTAAGACATGCAGTTTGAACTTTTTAAAGCATTGTTGATGAGTTTAAGAGTGATTTGACATCATAAGCAACAGTTCAACATATGAGTGGGAAACTTGATATGATGGAGAAAGATTGGGTGGAACCCTCTATTAGAATATCCTGTGATATGTTAGTGAGATTTCTGGTATCTTCTTCATAGTTCCTATTTCTAGGAAGATCAATTAAAAAGCATTTCCTTGATTTACATACTGTTCTGTGGTGAATTTCCCTTCTCAATTTGATAAAGTACTCTGTATTTATAGAAAGCAGGATGTTAATGTTCATTGGTATCATCCTCTGGAATTGTATCTTAATATAAAGTTCTGTCTGATTGCAGGTTATAAGATTATCAGCTGCCACTCAAGAACTCCCAAAATCCATCATCTGCAATGTTCATGGTGTCAACCCCAAATTTCTTGAGGTTGGCAAGTTGAAGCATGGGCAACAACAGAGAGGAGAACTAGCATTCACCAAGGGTGTGTACTTTATTGGGAAGATGGTATGGAGTAAGGGCTACAGGGAATTACTTCAACTGCTCTCAAAGCACCAAAATGAACTTGCTGGTCTTCAAGTGGAATTATATGGAAATGGAGAAGACTTTGATCAAGTCCAACAATCTGCTAGAAATTAAATTGGATGTAAGAGTTCACCATGGTTGTGATCATGTGGATCCTTTGTTTCATGAGTAAGTAACCTCCCTTTAGCAACTGAACTGCAAGTATGCTGCATGTGAACTCTTGTTCACTGTGGCTAGAATTTATGTTCTGTTTTGGAAAACTCTGCTGGTCAATCTGAGATTGTCAGCCTGAACTTTTTATTTGCTTTTAATAATTTCTGTCATGGTGAGCTAGTAAGTCTATAATTCATCATTTGCTCTCTGAATTTCAGATTTTGTTTCTGGTCTTTCAGGTACAAGGTGTTATAAATCCGAGCACTACAGACGTAGTTTGCACAACAACTGCAGAAGCTCTTGCCATGGGAAAATTGTCATCTGTGCCAACCATCCTTCAAATGACTTCTTCAAGCAATTTCCTAACTGCCACATGTATAATACCAGTGAGGAATTTGTGAAATTAATTCTTCAAGCTTTGGCGGAAGAACCTATGCCGCTGACAGATGAACTGAGGCATGAGCTGTCATGGGAGGCAGCCACAGAGAGATTTCTGAGGGCTGCTGATCTAAATGTGGTTGCTTCTGAGGAAGCACTTGCTTCCTCTTCTGGGCCTTTCATGTTGATCTCTTCTCATGAGCTTAGTAGGAGCATAGAAGAAGCATCTGCGTTGTTGCATAATACTGTTTCTGGTATAGAGGCCGCACGTTGTGCCTTTGGTGCAATTCCGGATACTTTGCACCCTGATGAGCAACAGTGCAAGGAGCTTGGGTTGGTTTTTCAGGGCGAAAGCCATTTATGAGACATTGATGCTTCTCTGCTTCTGAGGCACTTGTGCAAAAATACTTCGAATTAGAATGTGGAGTGCAGCCTGTTGAGTTTCCTACCTAGCTGTGACTGCCAAGTCATCTTTATGGGGCTTTTCAAATGTAAAAGGAAGTCCTAACACGTTTACAGCATAACTGATGCAAATATCTAATGCCCAAACTGTTGCAATTTTGTATGTTAAATGAAGGTTATAGTTTCTCTCCATGTCCAGCTGTGCAATAATAACGTGTGTACATTTGCCCGAGCTTTGAGCCATGGGGTGCTTGCACTTATTATTTTCATCTTGAGAATGGACTTAAAAGGAGTTGAAAGCTAGTTTCCAAGACATAAAATTTGATGGAAATTAGTTAAGAAAGAACGCCAAAAAAAAAACACTTTTTTTTTTTGGAAAATAATATTTTTCATGAAGAGGTTTTTATTTAAAATTATGGTTTAATATGTGTTTATCTTCTGTATTTTCTGCTCGGTGGTAGGCAATTTTTTATGAACTGTCATTTCGAAAAGTTGGCTTACATTATTCTTTAAGTAGTTTTTATTTACATCAGATGCGGTTTGTGGTAAGATTGTGTTCCTACTGACATAGATTAAATTCAAATATGTAAGAAGTTGATAAAAGATATGTTTTAGTTGCAAGATTGCAATCCTATTGATACTGATTAAATCAAAATTTTAAGAAGTCAGGAAAGTTGTCTGATACGATGGAAATTTGCTAGACTGTTGCTTCTCATTTCTGAGGTGGAGCAGGAATTGAATGTAGATTCACCAAGCAAAGAGGTATGACCAAGCACCAGCTCATAAAGTTAATTTTATAGAAGTTAATGTTTTTTTTTTGGAAATAGATCCATCAAAATCTGTCAAATTTCTATTGTTGGAAAAGAGATCCATCAAAATCTATCATCTATCCAGATTTATGTGGTAGGATATTCATACAACCTGGGTTTCAGGAGATCTGCTTCCTGTTTCTTATCTTTGGTCTACAATCAGGCTTTGTGTGAGTGTGCGTTTCTTTCCTTTTTTGCCAGCAAATAAGCTTTTTTTGGGTGTCATAATTTATCTAAAGTCTATGTTCCAAACGTATCAACTAATATTCGCAAGCTCTTAATATCGGCTGATATATCAGCTCGGACATGTAGCGGGTGCTTGGTATACAAAATTTGAAATGCTATATAAAATGGACAGAATCTAGAAAATTGTTGGTTAGGACTGTACTATCCCATATACTTTGAATTATTTAATAAAATTATCATATTATTATTATTAGAAATTCATAATTATCTAAATTTGATTGAAATTTTTATGAAAAAATTATTTTAACCACTAATTGATAATTTTGTTGATTTAAATGGAAAAAAAGGACGACATGATAACCTTTATTAGAATGGCTCATATGTCACCAATAATTTCTCCAGAACCTGGGGGACTGCTCAACGGCCGACTTTGCGCAAGTCTATAGGTTAGACGTAAACCCATTCAGGTCCGCTCGAAGGAGCAGTGATTGACCTCTTGTCCGTGCGATCGGTGAACCTTCGAACAATTAGAGCCGTTGCAGCGATCAAGAGAGGAAACTTCAGCCAGGCGGCGGTTCAGATCGACAGAGGCAAAGAAGGCGCTTTGGTTCTCGTTGAGCTGTTGTGATTAAAAAATCTTAGGTACGGATTGATTGACCGCGCGCGAGTACTATGGTGGCGCCCGCTCTGCTGTCGCCTCGAACCCCATCCCCATCTGCCCGTGTACCAGCCGCCACCCTTATACGGGGATTCGGAGGAAATATTCCATTCCGCTGCACCCGGAGTCGCTTGCTTTCTGTTGCTCCTTCCCTCCGAGCTCCAGAAAGCTATCCGCGTCGCGCCGGATCGTCGAATCTAGGCATGGCGGCTGGAGGTAATTTACTCACCCGTCCTTCCATCCAGGATTCGTGTAATATTGATGATGGCTGTTCATTTCTATAGCAGGAGGCGTTGGATCGCCGGAGCGCGACAGTTCGCCGACGGCGTACGAGGAGTCACTGAATTGCCTGTCCTCCCTCATCACTCGACGCACTCGAGCTGATGGGACGAACAAGGGCGACAACTTCGATCTAATGTTTGACTATCTGAAGGTGCCTCTGCTTCCTCTTCTAATTGGTAGCCATCTTCCCTCTTTGTTATTGGCATTCCACAGTTATACGTTTGTTTGGGTTGGTAGATGCTGGAGTTGGATGGTCCGATCTCTCGACTGAAAGTTATCCATGTCGCCGGGACTAAAGGAAGGTGAATACAATGCTTTGCCTTGCCTCTCATTTTCTTAACGTTCATTGCAGAATCAGATGGATGTGGGTTTATGTGCATGAATTTGAATAAATCTCATAGGGTTCGACATGCGCCTTCACTGAGTCTATTCTGCGGTGTTGCGGATTTCGGACTGGGCTCTTTACATCCCCTCACTTAATCGATGTCCGGGAGCGGTTCAGGATAGATGGGTAAGCTTTTGGATTCGCTCACTTAATCAAGTACCGTAGTTCCAGACCCAGTCAGGGATCAGGATCTGATGTTGTTCTTTCTCAGATGCAAAGATTTCTGCCAAATGCAAGAACTGGTATTTGGTTGGGTTTTTTGATATAGCTTGTTGTATAGGCCTCTCATCGTTGCACTTCAAGTGCATCTCTGCATGTTTATTTTTTGGTTAATCCCTAAAAAAATCTGTTATATTTTAGCTTAGCTGCAGTCAGTACTGATTTCTTCTTTTCCTGACCTGAGAATTTTAGGGTGGAAATTTCAGAAGAGAAGTTTTTGGAATACTTTTGGTGGTGTTGGAACAGGCTGCAGGTATTTGCATTTCTAATGCTGTCAGATTTATGAGATTATGAGCTACCTTAAGTGCTTTGGCTTCCAAGCACAAATAGCTTGAGAATGCCCGTTGCTGTTTTTGTGTACTGTTTCTCTACAAATCAGTGAAATAGCACATCGAGATTTGATTTGGAAGATAGCATTTGCATGAAATTCTGCTGTTCCTTGCTTCTGTTTTCACTCTTTTCTGAAAGCAATAAATCTGTGCTTCCAAAAGCTCTGAAGATTTTACAAAACATTTTTTTAAAAAAAGCAAAAAGGTTTCATCGTGTTCAGTCTAAATTCATATCTGTTCTGGTGTTTTTGAAAACTCAAAAAGAAACAAAGCAATACAAGTAGGCCCTAAATGTTGCCTTTAATTTAAGAATAATAGATTCATGAGGTGTATTTGCTCTGTCTTGCAGGAGAAAAC
>KE504637.1:0-20000 GCA_000441515.1 Elaeis oleifera | reverse complement strand
TTTACAAAATCATGATATTCAAGCAATGGCATTTTTCTTGTGCTGTCACTGGGCCATAAATGGACTTCCAATCTATATATCTATGTTACTTCTGTATTAGAGGATCGATGTGCACTCAACTACTCAAGAGGGCCATATGGTGGCTGTTTTGTCTCCCACAGGGGAGTGGTTGTGTTTATGCACCAAATTTGTGAATGAGCACAGGGATTTCTCTTCCCTGATTATAAGGCTCAATCATTTTATATGCTTCAAGCTTATGCATTTGCATAAACATCAATCTTTGGTTATGATTAACTAGAATCATCATATTAATTACAACCAGATCCACACGATCTACTCTATGCATGATGTCGTGTCCTGCTTTCTGGGAATTCAGCAGAGTGCAGATTAGACTTTGGTAGTCCAAGACAGATCTCTTCTCTGAATTCTTCCATGAGCAATCAGAGAGCATGGGATCTGGTGCTTTCTGATCTGGCGTATCTTAGGGGAATGCTGGGTTAATCAACAATGCTGGAGCTATTCATTATGTTACTAACTTTTTTCCAGGAATTATTACTGCACTTACATTTTTATGTGAAATTTCATTTATTTGGACATGACTGTGTAACAAAGATAAAGGTGGTCATTATTTCAGGAGTCCACTTCCATAGGGCTCTTTTTGTACCAAACCAGTCAGTATATAACAAGGTTGGTTCCCATGTATCGGCACCAGCAGATCCTCAGCATGTGGATTTGTCCTGGCAGTTGACACTTCAAAAAGTGTGGGAAAGCCTTACCCACAGCGAAAAAGGTATTATGTCATCTTATGCTTGTTCTTCCTAATTTGTACAAGGAATGCTAAGGTTTCTGGCTAATTATAGAACCTATAAGAAAGTAATAAATTCACCCTCAGATCCTTTTTTTTTGTGGCATGATAATAGTTTTCATTCATCTTTCTTTTTGGTCTGATAATAATTTTCATTTGATAATTCTTTATTTAGTAGCAGTTGATAAAAATAACGTCATGGATTATCACTTGAAAAGATGCAGGACTAAGTGGCACAAGGGACCATGAACACAGTTCAGTATTTCCTTCGCTCCCTTTAGCTATTAAGTGGCTCAGGGAACATGTTCAGCAAAACCGATCTACTCGTTTCCAGGTACAGGCTTGTTTTATGTCCAAGTAAAGATGATATTGTGCTGTATCAGTTTAGAAACTACTTAATTGGCCTTTATATTCTACTAATATCCAAATGCATCATTCTTATGGATATCCATATCTGATGTCAAACTATGAAGTTCATTGGTTTTGTAGTTTACCTGCTGTCAGATGTCAAAAGCATCTTCTTAATGATGGGATATGTCATTAAGTTTCTGCTTGAGATTGTAGTAGAATCTTGTCTATTCATGAAAAAAATGAGACACGTGACATTGCACCATGGCTTGCACTATAATTATGACAATATGCATTATGTGAGCCTATGCCATATTGTTTCTCCAATGTGAAAAAAAAAAGAAAAGAAAATTCTCTTTTCCCTTTTTTTCTGCCTGATTGGAGTATCGCACTCTTTTATGATGTGTACTGTTTTAGATAGCAATTTATGTATAGAATATTATACTCTATGCGCACCGGATATCCTGGAAGCAAGAAGATTTTTGCCAGTATAGACTTAATCCCTAAACCAACAACGTTCTGATGACTGTATTACTTTTTATCGCTTACCAATCATGTATGCCATCTTGATAACGTATGTCTCATGCTTCTTTTAGGTCCTAGTGACTGGTTCGTTGCACCTCGTGGGGGATGTGTTGAGATTAATCAAGAAGTGAAACGATATTTCTTCCTTTGGTTGATCGAGAATCAGTTTAGGTGGGTGGGAAGTGCCTGGTGGCTGCCGGCTGTTTGTCCAAATGAAATGTCAGTGGAGATGAAAAGGAATTCTTATGGCCTTCCAGGTCATCGCTTTGTTGCAAAACAGTGTTGTCAGAAAGGATGCTTGAAATCTTCAGGTTAAGGAGGTCTGTGAATATAATTATGTTTATTTGAAAATATTGATTTGATATTGTACGGTCACGTTTTTTTCTTAGTGAGGCTTAAAATTATAAGCACATTTCCAATATATTCTGCCTACGGCCAATATCATGCCAAGCAATGATCTAGGATCGCATCTGGGGAATTGATTTCATTGGGGTCATCACGATTCGTGCCTTTGTAACATGGTGAATGTCAAAAGCTCACGTACAGGCGGAGAAGAAAACATGAAGTAATAGAAATCTTCATTTATATTCCATTTGCTTTGTTAAGGTATCCTGAGGCAACGTGATCAGGTAGCACCGATGGCCGGTGATGGCACCCGTCCTAACGGTAATGGCGGGGACGTGAATGACATGGGTGAGATTTGGCATGGTTTAGAATCTGGAAGCAGACTATCACGGCCAAAAGAAATTTCAGGTTAGCTGTAGTTAGATCGGGGGTTAATCACGAAAAAATCTTAAATTATTTAAAGATTTTAAATTTATTTAATTTAATTTAATATAATTAGATTATCAATTTTAAAAATTAATTAAATTTAATCATAGATTTCGTCCGGCTTCGATTATCAAATGGTCACGCGAGGTTATGTGATAGAGGTACGTGGCAGGAGGAATTGACGTAGATAAGATGTTTCTCTTTTTTTTTTATTTTAATTATGTAATTTGATTATTTTTTCATTGGGGTGATTTAATATTGACAAAGTTTATGAGAAGGATAGTTTATCGATCAGTGAGAAGACAACGATCAGTCATCTGTTTTACGATGGAGATAATTTTTTACATTATCTTTTGTTCTTTTTTACGAGTAGGATTTTACTTTTCTTAATTTATCCATTTTTCCATCGTTCTTCTCATCATCGTTTGTTGATTCATTTTAGTTGCAATTTGCATTGGTTGCACATTAGTGAGAGAAAGATAGATAGAAGAGTTAGAAGAGGTGGTATCTAGAATATGAAAAATTATGAATTATGAAATAAATTTAAGCTAAATGCTAATAAGTGAAATCCCTAATGTAAGGTGAAAATTAATTTTTTTTCAAAAATGGAGAACTGATCACCGCACAACGTCACTGCTCGTCGATTAATAGACTATCACTCCATAAAAATCATCGATATTCAGCCGTCAAAAAAAGACATCCTCAATGAAAAAATATAAAAAAATAAATTCTTGTTCACATGAGTTTTTTTTATTATCATATAATTTTTTTTACTATATATGTATGTCACGTTATCTCACATGACTACTTTGTAATAGAAGATAGATGGGATCCGTAGTTAGGATTTAAATTAAATTTATAAAATTTGATATTCTGATTGTATCGGATTAAATTTAAATATAATTAAAGTTTTTAATAATTTAATTTTTTATAAATATATTTTTATTAATATTTTAAAAAAAAAATTAATTTCCCTCCTTTTGGGTTGTGGTCCAGTGTACGTGAAGGGCTCCTCTCGGACACCGGAACCTGACGGCGTTTCACGTTCCTTTACAAACAGCCGATCATCCCGGTCCATGTTTCTTCGCTTGCCGTGATGGTTAGCAATTTCATCCAACCCAGCCTTGTTGGTGATGATTATCTTGTCTTTTCTCAGTACGCGACTGGGCGTCTTTGCCGTCTGACATTCCACCTAACCATCATCCACCGTCAGTTTTTCCATCGGTTTTCTGCTCCATCACTCGATGTTTTACGCGTCGGCTGTCATGCCTTTATTTTTTTTATCTTTTTGGGCCGACATGTTAGCCCTCACCCACCGCGTTATTAAGCATTCCAAACGAGCGCTAAAGATAATACATTGACCACCTCCCATGGGTCGCAACCTTCATAAAAGAACCCCTGATTAAAGTAACAGATCAACCTGCCGTGGATTGGACGGAGACGTAGTATCAGAAGCTTCCCTCTTCTTATTCAAGATTCTGTTCCGATTCGGCCCCGCCCCGTAATTCTCTCGTCCGCCGGACGGCCGCTTTTCGAGCTCGTTACGGAACCGGAAGAGGCGGAGAAGAACGCAATATCTTCTTTCTTCTGCTCCATCCGTCCTCGTTGTCTCGTCTAGGGTTCTTCTCCTTCTTCTTCGATTAAAAAGAGAAGGCAAAAAAAAAAAAGGTCGATGGCGAGCCCAGCAGCAGAGGAGGAGGAGGTCGGGTGGTTGGAGAGTACATGATAGGGCGGCGGATCGGATCGGGGGCGTTCTCGGAGGTGTGGCTGGGGCGGCACCGGGTTCGGGAACGGAGGTCGCCGTGAAGGAGATCGTCATGGAGCGCATGAGCAAGAAGCTCCAGGAAAGCCTCCTCTCCGAGGTTTTCTTCCTTCGAAAGATCAACCACCCCAACGTCATCGCCCTTCACGACTTCATCCAGGTTGGTCTCTTTGCTTCCCTCGTCTTTTCTTCCTCTTCTTTTGCTTTTGTTTTTGTTGTCGGCGCTTCTCCTTTTTTTTTCCCCCCTCCATGTTAGCTAGATCTTTGACATCTTGTTTCGCGATAGCCATATTCTTTCATCCTTCTTTATCTTGTATCAGTTCTTCAAAGTGAAGATATGACATTGGTTGGGAACTTTGATTGAGGCGGAATTGCACCATTAGATATGAGTTTCTTTTCTTCTTCGAATTATTGGAATTTAGATAGTACTGTTAAGGGGCTTTTTGGATGCCCTACCTGCTCATCTGCGTGATTTAGTGCACGTGAGAATGAATTGACAATCGGACGAGGAATCATGGGGAAACATGAGGGGTCAATTCGTTAGATTCCATGAATTTGAGATACGGAAATTGCCATTTTAGATGGTTGCCGGTATTCCAAAAATTCTGGATGGGAGAATGATGGCTGCTACTGATTCTTTACACTATTACCATATATCATTGATAGGTATATAGCTCTGTAATAATCCACCATCTGTGTGGACAACTGGACAAGGTTGCTGATTTTGCGTAGCAGGACCTAGTTTTGACTGTGAGGCCCTTTTCTCATTGTTTTTTTTTTGGGATAAAACAATAAGAGAAAAGGACAGTTTGCAATGTTATTTACTGAGGATGGAATGTTATTGAATCAAATTAGAGTAGGGTTTTGAGTAGTTGGGAAATATACTCCATTTACTTTTGCTACCTGACTATTAGTGTATGTGTATGAAGTGAACAGTCGGTATATTTTTGATGATTGTATCTAGGAAAGCTTAAACTTACTGGACAGTTTTAGAGATTTTGACCCGTTAGATTTGTATTGGTGAAGTGCCAATCAAAGTTCAGAGGCTTGGTTAGTTAATGAAACTAGTGTGTAGAAGTCTGCCTTGCTGGAATGATGTAGAGATGTGGTGGATGATAAGGTTTAGGAATAAAGGGAATCAGAATGACTCTACTTATTTTGTTTGTTTTCATGGGGATGACATTTCGATAGAAAATTGAACATACATTTAATTATTATAGTCTTGGGTTTTGGAGGTGTTGGCTTGCTTTTTTGGATACGAGAGGGGCTGGACCGAGATACTAGCTGGACCAATTTGCTGGCATGCCGCCAGTTCGAACCAGAAAGGTTAGAGAAGTGGTAGTAGGTCCTACGGTCTTGAACCTTTGAGGACTTCCACTACCGAGATGGTACCCACTTGGAGAGTAGTTCTTAAGGAACCGAGCTATGGGGAATGAAAAGAGCTACAAAAATATAACATGACAATGATTCGAGAAAAGATCCTTCTCTATGGGTACAACTTAAATTATACATGACTGTCTAAACCGCCGGATAGATGCCCGATTACTAGCCATCTGTATGTCGGTTTGCATCGCTTCCATTAGTTTCTGACCTTTACCACTTTTGGTTTAGATTCCAGGCATTACCTCTAGTCTTCACATTCTAATCCTTGGTAATTGCCCTCCAACTGTTCGATTTGTTTACCCAATACCTTGCTCCAGGCTGATAATTAATTATTCAGATTTTTCTCTAAGTATCTTATGCTAGGCTGATCTCTAAGCCAATAGATTTCACTACTCAATCCAACATCTGGTTGCTTGTTATGCACTCTGGTGTTCATCTACACCTTGGTACTCAGCCTGCTACCTAGCACTTCGGTGTTGATTAGCAGGCTTTTGCACTTGGCCTGTTAAGTCGAACTCCGATGCTTGGCCAGTCTGTTGCACCTTAATGCTCGGTTTACTTTCGTTATTATGGACAAGGCCCCTTTCATCATTACTCAGCTTTCTCAGGTATCGGCATGTGGCCTTACTTAGTCTGCCTTTGAACTTCCACTACTGGTTAGGGTGTGGTGTAAACAGGGGTATGGAGGGATGAACATTCAATTCGAATGAAATTCAAAGAATAATATGGAGATGCAGCTTCAGAATATCTTGTGATTGTCACGTGTTAGTTGTACCTTAGCAATCAAGAAAGTGTTATTTAGACTACTTGATGTAGGAGCTTGAGCAGTGAGAGTGATGAATGTACATGGGATAGGCTTGGTAGGGATGAGATTGCCAAGACTTGGATTTTGTATTCCCGTTAGTGCATGGTTATGGTGGTGGCAGGGAGCAACATGATGGAGAACTGAATCAGATGGCATCCTTATATGAAGCGTAAGCCAAACATGGCTCAATTACATAGGAATGGATACAATTTGAGAATTTAAAATCTGAGAAGAAGATGTAGAAAATTTATACAGGCTGAAGGGTTTTCTACTAATGTACAAATTACAATATAATCTTGATTAACTAAGAAAATGCATATTGGTTATGGATTTTCCTTCAATTAAAGCAATTTCATAGAGAGGAAGAGCACTTCTTATATCATAACAATCTTGCTTAATAATTGTATTTGTTTATATATTTGCCTATCTTGTTATTCTAGGCCTCTGGGAGGATATATCTCATATTGGAGTACTGCAGAGGTGGTGATCTATCCAAGTATATACAGCGCCATGGAAGAGTTCCGGAAGCAACTGCAAAGAATTTCATGCGGCAGCTAGGTACATTTAGCTTGAGTTTTGGAATATTTGATATCTTTGCACATATGTCTTTATATTGCATGCAACTAACCCAAAATGCTAATTCTTTTCTCATAACGTTTTGTTCTTCTTCAGCTGCTGGCTTGCAGGTCCTCCGTGAAAATAATGTTGTTCATCGGGATCTAAAGCCACAGGTTCGTTCTACCTTTCTCTACTGCATATATTGTTTGTTGATCTCTAATTTCCATCTCTCATAGTCACTGTGGTAACCTATGTCCAGCCTATTCAAGGGCAAAGTATGAAAATATCTGGAAGCTTGAATTTACTCTTTCTTATAAGGTGTTTTCTAGTTCATTAATGAAGAAAGGGTTTTGTTCATTGGAGGCTTGCCTTCTGAATTCCATGCAAAGTATTTAAGGGCTTACACTGGTTGGGCGAACACAATAGTTCTTTTACATTATCACAGATTATAATATCAATTGAGGTGTGCAGCATCTTTCTCAAAATAATTTGAAAGTTTGCATTGTCAATCCGAATGCTTGAATCTGCAGTGATCATTGTAGGGCAGGAGATGAATGTACTGTCTACTCTCTTTGGTGGGGGGGGGGGTGTGGAATCATAGACGTTGTTTATTAAATTGATAAAGTTGAAATGCATATATGATTATTAATTTTATGGTCATATATTTTTTGGACGGGGACAAATTGTGAAATTCTTATATAGCTTTACCAAAGGAATCAGATTCTTCATGGAAGTGTTGAAGGATGGGATCAAAGAACTACTGATAGATAACAATTCCGAAGAAGTTCTTCATTTAAATTTGGTGAAGTAGACGATTTTGGAAAAAATTGATATTCCGTGATTGAAGGCATTGATAATTTCTCTCATATATGCAAGCTTCCAATGTTGTCTTAGCCATTCCTTGATTTACATTAACTTATAATTCTCTCATATATGCAAGATCCCAATGTTGTCTTAGCCATTCCTTGATTTACGTTAACTTTTGAAAGTTGGAACTTTTTGCAGGTTTAGCTTCAAAGGTTATTGTTCATCTAAATCATTTATCAAAATTAATCTTCATTTAAGCCTTCAATATTTGTTGCATGGTTCATCTTAATCATTTATTGAAATTAATTTTCAGTTAAGCCTTCAATAGATTAGGGATATTCTATTTATTGCTTCTTTCTCCAGACCTCTAAGTAAAGTATGAAAAAAGGCTTGAATGGTACCATCCAAGGTTCACTATCTTGGTACCGGATCGTGTATTGCTATCGTCCTATTATAGTGTCGGTACGTTGTTCGATATGGTACAAGATATTATATTGAGTGTCGATATGGCACAATAGTGTACCGATACGAGATCGGTATGGTATGGTATTGGTAAGGGCGGTATAGCAGATCATGGTACAATCCCATCATCACCCTAGAATGTAAGGGGCATAGTTCTTGGTCGATGAAGATGTATTGTTAGGTGCCCATTTTCCCATTGAGGTCAAATCTAAACCTACGCTGGGGAGATGGTTGCCCATAGACTGATAAAGGATATATGAATTCTTGAGAAGAAAGGAGCTATTGGTGGTCCCTTGGACTGTCTGGATCCTATGAGTGAATAGAAAGTTTAATCTAAACTGGATCTTGCTTATTAATAAATTGCTTTTGATATGCAACTTTTGATGTTTTTACTTACATTTAACATTCATCTATTAATAGTCATTAAGCTTTTAATTTTATGACTTTTCATGTGTGTGGATTTTTTTTGAGTTTGTACTTATACGCAAGCATGTTAAAACTATTTGAACAAACATCACATACGTTTAAAGGAAAAAACTGTAATATTCCATGCTTGGAATTCTGTATTTTCATTTTGAAGTTTGTGAACTTTTCATTTAAATGGTACTTTATAACTTTATATCTTTATTGACTAATATTCAAGAACCGTGTTTTGAAATTAGTGGCTTGAAGTGCGAATCCTAAATTTTTCTCTGGTGTTCCAAATATCCATGTAAATACCCTTAGCTATGCGCTCCTCCTCACCTTGGAACACTATTATCCAAGGTTTTCAAAATCGGTACCAGACACTTTTCGGTTGGCCGGTGGCATGAATCAGTACGGTCCCATGCTAGGTCGGACCGGTGCGAACCGATAAAGGAAGGGACGAACTGGGGAGAAGGAAAAGAGAGAGAGAAAAGAGAGGAAGAGAAAGAGAGAGGAGGGAGGGAAGCAGGTTGAGGCGGCGAAGACGCTGCCAGTGGCCACCGGAGGGTTGCATGAGCTGCTCTGCATCATCTGCAGGAGAAAATAGAGAAGAGAGAGAGGGTGGAGGGAAAGAAAAGGACCGAGAAGGGTCCGACAGAGAGGCCGTCGGGCGGCGTAAACACCACCTGCGGCTCTACGGTCGTGAACAAGGACGATCGCCTTTGTTCACGGGCTTTTTTAAAAAGACAACTTAAGTGAAGTCGGCAAATCCATTGCCAGCTTCACTGTTTCTGGGCTTTTTTTTTTTTTAAATGTTGAAATAGTGAAACTGATAAATCTATTATTAGCTTCATTGTTTTTTGACTTTTTTTAAAAAAATTTGAAATAGTGAAGCCGACAGACCCACTGACGGCTTCACTATTCATCATTATTTTAAAAAATACGATGTGAGGAATAGGGCGGTCGCCTTTGTTTTGCGGCTGCGGCTCTGTTTGTGCATTTTTTCACCACCCGATGGCCACGGCGGCCACTCAGCGGTGCCGGAGATCTCTCTCTGCCATCATCCCGGTTGTTTGATAGCATCCCTCCCCCCTCTCTCTCTGGTTTAAAGCCCCTATCGGGCGACACCGAGCGTGGATGCCTTCGTGGCCCTCCGACGGCGTCGTCTGGCGTTTCCCTCCCTTCTCTCTCTCTCTTTCTCTCTTTCCCTCTCTTTCTCCCTCGGTGCTGGCATGTGCCATTTTTCAAGCCGGAACCATCTTGGTTTTCCGCCGGTCTGGTTCGGCACGCTCTGAACCTCCCGATTCAAGACAGTTCTGAAAACTATGCTATTATCCATTGAACAAAACTCATTGTAATATCTAATAAGTTTTTCAACATGGATAACTTGCATTTTGTATATTTTAAGGAAAGTAGAAAAAAAGGTTTGATGTTCTTAATAGTAATTTTGATCAAATATGAGCACCATAACCATTATACTCTGTAGTTCATAATTTTCGAGAAAGCTCTGAAGCTGATTATTATGTGACAGAATCTACTTCTTTCAACATCTGATGGCAATTCTGTGTTGAAAATTGCAGATTTTGGCTTTGCCAGGTTAGTCTTCTTTATTTTTCAGTTCAGACTATCATACTAAATTCATATGATTATTTCATTTTCATTGCTGGAAAGATTATGTTAAATCTGCAGCTGATGCTATTCCTTTTCATAAAAGCTTCATCATGGGAAAATAAATAGATCGTCATGTGAAATTAATCTATCAGTCTTGAGTTGCTAGTCCTGTATATGGTTATTATAATTGGATATATGCTTTCCATGTCAATTTGTCGACCCTATATCTCAGGCTATAGTTCTCGTGTTATGCATTATATATTCAGAAAAAAGTTGCTTTAACTTTAGGAAACTGATTGTCCTACTTAATTATCACAACAATCACATAATATGACTTATTTTCTGCCCATTTTTATTTTGATGGTTCATTTCACTTGAAATAATTTGACTGTCAGTCTATAGAAGAAGAAAGAGTGATGAACACAAGCATTTTCTTGTTAAATAGAAAGTAGATCATTTTGGCAGAACACATGGTTCTGAATGAAACCAGACCAATGGTTATCTTTACCAGACAACACCAAACCCATAGTTCTTGATATACTACTATCCAGATCTTCAAGTTGTCACCCCCCTCCCCACTCTCTCTCCCACTAAAACCAGGCAGGGGACCTCTAATAATTTGGCAGAAGGAAGGCACTTGAGCAGATGCCTTACATGGATATATCTAAAAATATTTACTTTAATATACTATATGAAATTAGAAATGATGAGTAAATGGACATGATGTATTTAATATACTTTTGTTTCAATGACTTATTTTAATGTGACATGACGTATCAGCCAGTAAAAACGTGATTTTTTTTCTAACAGGTTATAAAAAGCTTTTGTTAGTTCTCTAAAACAAAATAGCTTAAGTCAATGGAATTAGCAACTTTATAAAATGTCAAATAATCAATACAAAATTTGAACTAATAAATTAAACAAGAATAAGTGAAACTCTCTAGTTACAGCTATAAGGTGTTTGGGACTAATGAAGGGGATGGGTATTCATAATTGAGCCATGACATGCCAAACACGCTGAGTTGCTCCACCTATCACCTGATCAGCCTGAAAAGAGAGTCTAAATTTGATCCACCTCGGTGAGCTACTTGGGCACTCACTATGCTGTTTACTTGAATATGGGGATGATTTATGAAATTGGGTCCTAAGAGGGGTTGAATTCAAGCTGCCACCTTTTAAAAACAGTGCTTCATGGCAACGGAAAAAGTTGACCAATTTATGTTGTACTTAGTATTCGTGGTATGGACAAGATATGTGATTCAATTGGGAAGATAAGGTGGTGATTGTTTCAATCTGCACAACTTGGACTCTCATGGAAAATAATAATAAAGAAATGGACTTCAGAACGAGGGGTCATTAATTCAATAATATTATTGATGAAAGCACCATTTTATATACTAGTGCGATCTAAAGTCCCAAAATCTGTTCGAATTCCTCTATTAGTTAAAAGATATTAAAATTTCCTAAACTAATGACTAAGGAATAATCATGGAAAAGCTAAAATCTTCCTGGAGCTAGATCTCAACTTCTAGTCAACTTTACCTTCTGTCATGCCATGTAACTCCTCCCAGAATGGAAGATATAGCTCGGTCTAAAAGTTTCCCCAAATGATAGAATTTGGTTTGATCAAGCGTTCCAAAGGCCTAAACGATCATGAAATAGGGCCATTTGGAGCTTGACAGGGCTATTGGTGAGTTATCACATTATAGATCTCAAATAATTACCTACCTTAATTTCAAAGAAAAAAGTTGCATTGGAAACGGGCACCATATATAAAAGTTATGCCCTTCAGAGGTTATGCATAAGCTGGCCTTTGATGTGGCAGATCTTGCTCTTGAACCTTGTCCAGACCTACCCAAAGTGGCCAAAATGGTTTACAATAGGTATGGTGATCCTCCTGCTTTCATACAAATATCTCAAGCTCTAACATGTGATATCTTTCTATATTTTTACATGCATCATGTTTTATTTTCTTGTTCTCCCATTTTCTGTCTATTTGATCTCTCTGATTTCAACCAGAACAGTTAAGATGTCTTAATCAAGTGAGTTGTTTTGGTGTCAAACGCAGTCATGATGCATTATGAAACTGGAAATTAAATCTTGATTTCTAGTTGGTTTCTTGCACTTAGTTCCAATCCTGATAACATGCTTAACATTATCAGTGATGTCAGTTTATTAGATGTTATAGTGTCCATATATTGCATTTTCTCTGATTGTCATTCTTTTTGGATTTTATATGGAGCCTCTTATTCTGTAATGTATGGTGCTTCAACTATCTTTAATGTTTGAACTTCAAAGCTTATATAGTTGCTTCCTTCCCTTGCAGATCTCTGCAGCCTCGTGGCCTAGCTGAAACTCTGTGTGGTTCCCCTCTTTACATGGCTCCAGAAGTAATGCAATGTCAGAATATGATGCAAAGGTGACACCCATCTCTGACCACATAAGAGTTACCACCTACATAACTCTCAACCTGGCTTTATTCACTTTGTTCTGGAAAAGCAGGCAGATCTCTGGAGCGTTGGTGTCATTCTATTCCAACTCATAACTGGAAAAACTCCTTTTGATGGAAATAGTCATCCACAGGTTTGGCTATTTATATTTGAGCTTGTCATACTAATACAGTTTTCTGGTCTTAATAGTGGAGTATCTTTTTCTCAACCAGTTGCTCCAGAACATAGGCAAAGCAAATGTGCTACATTTACTTTCTGATAGCAATTTGAGCCATGACTGCATTGATTTGTGCCAAAAATTACTGCGCCGTAATCCAGGTATGCATTTCAGATTTTGATTGAAATTATTATTATTATTATTATTATTATTATTGCATTATGAAACTATATCTAGTACTAGCTTTGGTGGTATTATGGATATTGTTGCCTTCACTACAGTTATTGATTTTAGGGACAATAGATGAGAATCATCTAATTTTAGTGCCTAAAGTATAAGTAGGCAAAAGAATAAAAGGGAAAACAGCTTGCTGAGAAAAATTAAACCAAGAATTGTGCAGGAAGCACACATATGGGAACATAGAAATATTTAGTTAGAAGTGTGCATGAAGCGTATATCTAGCAATCAAAAACTTATACGTGTCACTTAATTTTATGGTAAGATGGAGAATCAGATTCTAAAACAGAAGTTGCTCTTGTTGGAGTAATCTGGCGGTCCGATGCTTATAACATCAAATGTAGGAGCAGAATTTTAGCGCAGGAAAAGCATTTGTGATAAAAGATTCCAACTGTTCAATCATAGCTATTCTTTTCCCTGATATAAATTTGGCCCATGGTTCTTGAAGCGGGATCAGGTGGAGGACTGCATTTGGCTGTGGATTCATGGAAGCACCTCTTAGGAAACAAACTGAATAAGGAAGTGAAGCACGTGTGGGATCAAGATTCTAAAGAGATCTCAGAGTGGTTGGGGCACCCAAGTAAAAGTGTCTTGCTACTAACAGTTTGTTTTGTACCTTTCCCTTTTAGGTGTTAGTTTCTACCTAGATTGGGCATTATTTTTGCGAATTATATGTAGACCAAATGATAGAAGTTCATAGTTGTTAGTGTAATCAATTTTTTGATGATTTATTTGATCAATATGATTGCTAACCTTATGAAATTTCTGTCTTCTCAGAGTCTATTTCCCTACTTCCAGGCAATAATATATTTTGTATGTAGGAATGTGCATACAACTAAATTTTATTTTAACGACCTTTATACAAAGCGACAGACCTCTGGCTTCTCTTGTCACCATCAGCTTGTGTCTTCTTCTTAAGAGTCATTTTGTATATCTGCTCCTGTAGTATTGGATGGTAAATTTTTGTTGTTTGCCTTGCAAGTTCACTTTTCTTTGTTAGCCTGAGATGTATCAACAATCTTTCTGCAAACAATTGTTTGAAACTTGAAATTGTATCATGTTGATGGCATAGAACTCCCATGAATTCTCTGGGCAAGCAACATTGGATCTTCAGTATTTGTGTGATTGCATTGTGTGACATTTGTAAAAGTATGAGTCAGTTTTAGGTTTTGATTTTGTTTTCTTCTTTTGCCAACTGGCATACGACCAGACATACTGATTTATTTGACAATTTTGACTTTAAGAGCAGACTCGGATTTGGGAACTATTATTGTGTGTATGTGTGTGCGTCTCTATGTATGTGCATGTGTTCATGTATGTGTGCGCATGAGAGAGAGAGAACAAGGCTTTTGTGCAGTTTCAAAGATATTATTGAACAGTATTCATGCTCTTGTTAGCAATTGCATATCTAGGAGCTGTTATTTGTCCTTTTCAGTTTCCACTGGTGCTGGCTAATATGATTTTGCCTTGAATATCTATTCACCCATGTGAAGTGTTAAGGTAAAATGATAAAGATGTATTACCTTATGATTCTAACACAGCCCATGCTTTCAGTGGAGCGTCTAACATTTGAAGAATTCTTCAACCACCGATTTCTTTTGGAGCATCCTTTGGATGAAAGATTGAGGTAAAGAATCCTGAATCCAATGTTCCAGTATTACCTACCATACACCATTTTCTGAAACATATTAAAATATGTAAATTTCTGCATTGCATAAGCAGGCGGACATCATGCAATGTGAGAGATGACACTCCACTGGTTGAGTGTAATCCAACTAGGCCATCGGGAGAAAGTTCTCAGGAAGACTGTCTGCCTTTCCCTTTAGATGATGAATCCAGTGGCAAGATGGAAGTCCATCTCTGGCCATGAAAAAGAGCTCAATGAGGACCACTTATGGATTCTCTGTTGATATCAGATTAGACAATAATGTTGCTCGTAGCACATCCAAAAATATAGACATTGTTTCTGGATATAATTCCATGAATAGTCTAGAAGCTGCTGGTTATAGGCATGATTCCCACAGAACTCCTGGTGGAAATGCCAACGATACCAAGTTAACCATGGAACAAAGACCTTCCAATGTTTCGTCGAAAGGTGTCAACCTCGGTTTTTGCTTTTTCCTATTTTGTCCATTAGCTGGCACTAATTATCTTTCTTTGATATATAGATTCTACAACCATAGATTCTCTAGAGTTTGCTGACCATGATTATGTCCTTGTGCCCGAACCACCCCTGGAGATGTCATCTTCTCCAGTTAGTGCCTCCCAGTCACGCAATTCACCATGCAAATCAGAAAGTTCGCCAATTGCATCTCCAGAGTTTAGTGCATTAAGTGCACCAATGCCAATAATTGGTGCAGCAATCAACAAAACTTGTGCCATTGGGAGCCTGGAAAGTCACAGCTCTCCAGCATCTGAGACTTCACAAGGATCAATGGACATGGGAGATGCTATGGAGCAGCCATCAGCCCACTGCTTGACAAGGATTAGATCATTGCAGCGATGTGCGTCTGTCATAACAGAGTTGGTGAAAGACAAGGTAAAACATCTGATGGAAAAAGGTTGTTTTGGCTTCTCTTTTATATTCCTATAGTATCTTGGACAATGTTTTGTTGTACTTTTCAAAAACAATAAGATATTCCCCTGCTTTAGTTGAGTCAGAGGCTTACCTGAACCAAATTTTATCGTTTTAACAAAGTATAGAGCAACACTGGTTTTAGTCTCTAAAGTTTCTTATCTATGGACTGGCATTTCGGTGGTTTGATTTATTAGTTATTTTCTATTTCTGTATCATTCTTGGTGTTACTTGACCCCATCTGATATGCACCAGTGCTTGCTTGTTAGTTATCAAATTGATACCAATTAATATGCTGCCCCTTTTTTGTATGTTTTGAGTCTTTCTGATCATTTTTAGAACACATTTAAATCATAATCGTGATTTTTAACTCATGATTGCAATTTTCTTTGTTCCTCAAAAATCATTACTTGACATGTTCTTCCATCGGAAACATTGTTTTGAAAGATTGAAAATGGTAGACGATTGGAAGCATTTGCAGTTCAGCTAGTAGTTCTTGCAATTTGGAAGCAAGCGCTGCACATCTGCCATGCACAGGCTGCTTCAGCTATGGAAGGAAGCCCATCTCCAGAGACCAGGACTAGGGAGAGTAACAAGGACGCTTCCAATACAGGAGAATATATCAGCTGCATTGGTTCTAAACTGCCAGTTGCTGTGTGTTCGCTAATCGAAAAGAATTTCTTCTTGAAGTTGGGCATGCAGAGGAGCTTGCTGTGGATTTTGGGCAGATTGCTGGTATGATTTTAAATAGAACTATTAATGATCAGCAGTAAAAAGTCCTCGAAGTTTAACTGAATTATAAATTAACAAGAATCTGATTCTTAAGAGGAAAAAAAAATCACATGCAGAAACTACAGAGATGCCAGATGCAATTGAGATAATATTCCAATCTGCACTCGCATTCGGCAGACATGGTGCTGTGAGTAGAATATCCCATCTCTACTTTAATTTAGCTGTTATATGATATGCATGGTAGCTGGGCTGATTTGGCTGATGTTGGGTTTTGTTCTACTTCTTGCATTATGTATTGAAATTTGGTTCGAACAACAACATGTATCATGGTTATCCAAACTTTTTGTGGGAATTTGTGAGACAAACTGTTTAGATATTGGTTTAATTGTTTATACGGGGAGAGTATGGTGATTGATTAAGAACATCTGGTGTTTACAATCAATACAGGTTGATGAGATGATGGGAAATACAGGGAAAGCTTCTTCTCAGTATTCAAAAGCAGTATGCTTGCTGTATTTCTTCTGGTTGAAGCCCCCTCTCTTGCCCTCAGCCCGCCATTCTCGCCCACAAATTCCGATCGATACCGCCTGCGATCCTACATTGATGTCCTGAACAGCAGGCAAGGTCGGTCTCTGTCCCAAAGGATGGCCCTCAAGTGCGATGATGAATAGAGGCCTTGAAAGAAGCCTATTTAGTGTGCTGGGAAGCAGTGTGCTTGGTCGTGTTATATTCATTTAATTGTACAGTGATTCTTTTGGCCCGTGGGGCTTTGCACCCATGACGAATCTGGTGCAATTTCTGTAAACATAGAGAAGCTAATTAAATGAATGTGACAATCCAATTCTCTTATATGAGTCCTTGTTTTGTAGTAATACAGTGTATATTGCAATCTGGCATATCATTGGGTTGGAATAGGCAAGTTGGATTGTATGCTAGCAGCATCAATTTGATTGTGTTGTTGTTCGTAGTCCATCCTGTTTAATTCTGAGCATCCTGTTTAATTCTGAGTGTTACTTGGTTTATTGATCATCAAACGTGCGCAATAAGGAAACCTACCACCGATGAGAATCTTTCACGTTACTCAGTCTGAAAGTACGAGAATCTTCATATTAAAAGATGCCTGAGCTGCGTCTAGCCGGTTAATATCGTCCACTATAATTCTGGAAGGTGGGAGTATCCTGATTTAATATTTTGAGGAAATTTCAAACAGATGTAATCTAGGTGTGTTTAAAAAAAAAAAAATCTTGTATTGCATCCTTGTTACTCCTTTGAATTGGTATGACTTTCGGGCAGCATGGCTGACTTTTTCTGTTGATTTTTTCTTAGTATAGCATTGCTTGCTCCCGACACCAGTGCAATACAGTCGCCAGTAGGAAGAAACTTTTCTTCACCACTCATGTGAAGTGATTAAGGTCCCCACTTAGGATGACCCCAGGATATGCGATGGCGGGAGGATTATCATGCTTATTCAAGCAAGGAACCGTGAGATACAGGAGGGCCTTGAGATCTCAGGTATAACCTCTTATTTTCATCGTCGCTGTGGTTGTGGCTGCGGTAAATGGCGATACTCCTTTGCCATGCCGTGTGCCAGGTGACAAGCATGAAAATGATGGTGCAATTCACAAGGGACAATGGCGCCACCACCAATCCTCTTATGCTAGGTGATTAAAAACATTGCTTCTCATCTTTTGGCATCTATAATAATATTTTGGAGTGAATAAATGGAGCAATAAGTTTAGAATGTTCATAACCATTTAATAATTTAAAATTATTTTGACCAAATTTTTAGAAAAACTTATAGTGATGTGAAGATAAAGTTTAATTTGGTATCTACCAGAGAAGCACCATATTTTAAACATTCTACATATGTACGGTGAGTTCTCCAGGTAGACTTGAGCAACTAAATAAAATTAGAGAAGGATGTTTCATTAGTTTTCATTTTAATCCATGATTTCATATGGTGATCGGTCATGATATGGAAATATAAAATGAGGGTTTAGATAAATTTAGGACTCCTTAGGGCCTTGTAATTTGATATCTATTTGCCATGGGATGAGTATTTTCTTACCCAAACATCCGTGCGGCGTTCTGACATACCACATACCAAGACCAGCCCTCTTGAGTTCTTTCCTCAGACATACCAATAAGTAAGCAGCTATCCAGCCACATAGCCAAGCATGCACTTTTGTGCCCTTGTCTGGCAATTTGTTGCACTGAACACAAGCGACACTTTCAAGTGGCCGCAAGCAACCGATCCCTCGAACTGCAATGCTCATGCGTGCCTCCGTGCCACAACGTATACTCTTCCTAAGAGTGCTCTATAGCTCGGCACTTCTGTGCTAACTTTAAGGTTCTGTCCCTCAAGCCAAATAATGCTTACCCAAGTTGTCTCGATCCTCGGCATACTTTTGTGCCATGACATAACCACTGTGCTACTGATCTGCAACCCATCAAGTTGCCCTTCAGTTCTATATATATCAAATCCATACAACACGATCATGCAGCAGCATTGCTATGCATGAGGCTCGGGCAAACTTATCTCTAATGCCATCTAGCTAAACTGCCAAGTTGACATGCCCTGCAGCTTCTTGAAGCTACAGCTGATCATACACATCCGAGCCTTTCCAAATTCTACTATCCAAGCTCCCCCACAAGCTCCTATGCTACGATTTCGATTTTACATCTTCGATTTGCCTTTCCATCAATGGCTATACCGCTCGACAATGTTTACGACCTGCTCGCTTATCACTGTGTACTGCCACAATTCTGAAGATATATGGCATACCGCCAACATCTTAACTCACGGTCTGCTTGCATATTGTGCACTGCCATGATATTGGCATCCAAGTCTGCCCATCAATAAATATTTTTGACCGACTGATCCTTGCATGAAGCTATCCTCTCCTCAGCATGACCTTCTTGAACATCTTTGATCCTTGGCCTAACTCCAAAGCACATATTCCGATCGATATTCCATAAGCCCTGCTTGTACTCCACGACCGACCGATTTTTGTGGATCTCCGCAAGACATCACTCCGCGATGCTCACGAGACTTACCTGTTTGGATAGGCCGCACCATTGCCTGACTAGTCTTCTATCACCTTTTCGCTCCATCACAGAGATCAAGAATGCATAGAGTAGTCTGGACAAACCCCTCGAGAATGAAGCCTTTCGAATATCCCCTCCCTGCATAAGGTGGCTAGCTCGTCTGACTAGCACTGCCCTGAACGCTTCTATGTGAGACCATCGGGCATGGCACCATCATTGCCTAGCAATCGTGCCACAGCGGACCTATCTCCTACGGGCCTGGAGAGTTAGATACACGGCCAAAGCTCCGTGCCCCTCAAACCAAAGGAATCTTCGAGTATCCACATATATCATGCCACGGCTATGTCGCTCCTTGGCGAACCATTGCACCCTCAATATTCCAGCAAGGCATCTCTCCAAATCCCATCCAGAGGATTCTAAAATATCGAGCAGCATTGCAAATTTTGATCATGCCAAATCCTTCGCAGCACTGTGCCATACCCATGCCAGCACCCCTACGACATGCCTGTGGCTAAGCCCGTGACATATAGCTGTGGAGTTGTGCATTTGGAGACGGAAA
>KE504636.1:3421229-3443682 GCA_000441515.1 Elaeis oleifera | reverse complement strand
AGATATAAATATAATATTATATTAATATATCGATATAAATATTATAGTAATATTAATAAAAATATTATATTAGTATAAATATTAAAATAATATTAATATATTATAAATATTATAATATATATTAATATAATATATATTAATTTTGTAAGGAGGAGAAAATAGGGATCTTAGCATATATCACTATTCAATACTTCATCTTAACTATTCATTGATATTTTGTAGAATTTCAATTGTGTATTCTAAAAAGATATTTTTGAAAAAAAAGATTATTAATTTCAATTTCATGAGAAGTTTCAAAATCCATCTCTTTTATGGATCTCATTTCTCATAAAATATGAAAAGTATTTTCTCATAGAAAGAGCTTTTTTCATTCTCTCTCCTCTTAAAACTCTAACCAAACAAGAAGCACCTTCTCCATTTTTCAGAAATTATCTCTTCCCCCTCCATTTCTCGTGAACTAAATGAGTCCTTAGATATTATAGGAAATCAATTAAAGAAAGAAAAAGAAACTTACCAGCAGCTAAGAGGAAGAAGGAAAGAGAGGGTGCGTGGAAGAGAGGAAAGATTTGGACACGAGAGATAAGAGGCATGAGAGGGAGATGGAGAGTGTAAGAATGAGGAAGAGAGAGAGAGAGAGGGAAATAGGTTGAGGGTGCGAGAAATGGAAGAGAGTGAGTGGGAGAGAGCAACGGGCCAGGTTGTCACCAATGAGGAAATAGGATGATGCTCTATTTTCCCACAAAACTCATCCCCAAGAAAAAAATTGGGATCTTTCCCTCTCTTTATTTTCCCTCCTCTCAATTGCACGTAGATGCCCAGTGTCATGCCATGTGTCCACTTTAGGTGGTATCCATGTGGATCAGACATCTTGGGCTCAGGTCTACCCAAAGAACTTCTTGCGCAATTCATGCATTTTGTTTTCGTGACCAAAAATTGTTTCTTGATTTCCATTTTAAATTGTTCTCTGGACTCTTTATCAATACGAGGTGATCGTAACATTGTATATAAGACTCATGATTTAGGTAATCAAATCTTCCATGGGTAATGCGTAAGCCTACAAAATGATTTTTTTTCAAAATGGATTTTCAAAGATTGAATCACTATGCGTATCTCGGTGGTTGTGACTTTTGGTGGTCTTTATTTTATCATTTTCCAATTCTATTGATCACCCTTTCCTTAGGAATCTCCTCTACACCAATGCCCCTCATCTACCTCTAGAACCACCATTCCTCGATCTCTCTCTATCATTTTAAGTCTAGTAGTGTCAATAATATTCCTCTTTCCTCATCCTCTAAAATTTTTGTCACTGTTGCCACTTCTAGGATTCCTTGTTCCATATAAGAATTTAGTCAAAAGAAGAGGTGGTGGTATATTAGTGTTGGTGCACTAAACCGATCCCCAACCATGTGGCGTCATCATATGAGATCAGAGAATTACCAATCTCGAAGCACCGATAGTGCCTTCATTTGATGATCAAATATTGAGATCGGCTATTTACCGACCTGAATCATGGTGCCATGCATGATTGAGACAATCGGTATCTCAACTGACAGTAGCTATCTTATTTTGGTCTTCTTTCATCTCGATCTTTTACTGAGGTAGAATTGTCGGTCTCCTTTACTTCACTTCGGTGGTTCACTGAGGTGAATTGCTACTTTGGTGGCAACGATCGTTCTGTCATCATCTACCATAGCTAAATCCCAGCTGCCCACGATCTCGTGTATAGTTGGCAAAACCGACCAGGCACGATCCCACTTCCAGCTCATATACCCAATTGTATACCACCTCATTTACAGATGGCTCTCTAACCGCCTAACAAACTCCTTTGATAGCCTAACAATCTCTGAAACAGCCTCTTCAACCCCTCTATAAATAAAAGATAAGAAATCCTCCATCGACAAGTCTTGTTTTTTGAAATTAGGGGAGACTCTATCGATAGAAAATTATATCAGAATCTTGGCTTCTACCCAGTCCTCCTCTAGTTCCATTCGATCTTTCTTGCTTTCCACTCTTTTTCATCCATATTCTCAAGGCTCGAACTAACTTAAGCATCGGAGGTCAAGAATTGGAGGATCTCCATCTGATTTCTTGATTGATTTTGCAGATTAGAAGAGCTCCCATCAGATCACAATGATCGCTCCAGTCCAGCTTCATTCGATCTGTCCTACTCCAGATTTAGAGCCTTGCAGCAACAAATTGGTGCTAGAGGAATGACCTCTGATTTTTTTTATGAAAAGATGGTCAAGGTACGAGCTTTACATCCTTCTCCCTTCACTCTAAAAGAAGAGTACCTGAGGCATCACCACAGCAACCAATTGCTGTTGATCCTCAATAGTTCAGCTTCTTGTTCAGCAAGTCCAAACCCTGACAGCAGCCATTCAACAGCTTCAAAAGAAGGAGCAATAGTTAAAGGAAGCTCCTCCTTTGAATGCCTTATCTCAGCACAGCCCTCAACCAGCCCATCAAGATGAACACCACATTGATGAGGCTGACAGCGAATTTATCCCTAGTACTCTTAAAGTTCAAAGAGAGGGTGATCTGGAGCACAAGATCCTGAATCTTGAAATACGTATGATGGAGATCCAGATAGGAGATCAATCTCAGAATAAAATAGTTTCAATCTTCGATCTCTTTCTCTCATGAGATTTCGAATGAACCGATCTCAAATCGATTCAAGATGCCTGCCATTGAGTCTTTGATGGATCTGCTGATCTAATGGATCATATCGAGAGTTATAGAGCCCTCATGGCTTTACAAGAGGCTTTCGATACCCTATTATGCATTGCTTTTCTTGCAACCTCAAGAAGGCAGTGAGGGTGTGATTTTTGAACTCCCGCAAGGGTCCATCTCTTCTTTTGAGCAGCTTGAAAGGCTGTTCGTTACTTATTTTGGTACCAACCGACCTCATTTGAGGCATGCAAATAGTCTTTTCTCTGTTTAACAACAGGAGGGAGAGGATCTCTGAAATTAGGTGGCTCGTTTCAACACGGCCATCCTGGAAGTAAAAAATTTCAATGAATCAGTTGTCATGTCTGCTTTGAAAAAAAAATTCGGAGCAACCGCTTGATCTTTTCTCTAAATAAGAACTTTTCAGACACCTATGACGAGATGCTCGATTAAGTATGTAAGTATGCTTGGATCAAGGAGGAAGCTATCTTAAGACAGGTAAGGAAGGACAAAACTAGAAAGAAACAATCGAGAGAGAATAATGAAATACAGTTTGAAAATTCAAATCAATCTCAAAAAAATTTGAGGTCAAGAAGTTCATCTCGGTGTTTTGATTCTTATGCCCCTCTGTCCACCTCCGAGCTCAGATTCTGATGAAAATTGAAGGAGAAGGATATCTCTGAAGGTCTGGTTCTTTGAAGGCTCCTCCAAAGAAGAGAGACAAATAAAATACTGCGGCTTTCATTGAGACCATGGTCATGATACTGAGGAATGCAAGTAGCTATGAGATGGGATAGAAGCCTTAGTGTGCCGAGGTTACCTCAATAAATATGTCAGGCCAACCAAACTTTGGAGTACGGGCCTTCAGCAGAAGAAATTTTTAAGGACCACAATCGATCAACTGTTAATGTTATCAATATGATATCTGGCGTCCTATCTGGCACTGATAACCCATCTCCCAAAAGGCAGAGAATTGAAGATGTTATTTATTTTTTGAGAATGATGTAAAGGAGATTCAAACCCCTTATAATGATATCGTTGTCGTCTCTATGACAATAGCAAAATAGGATATAAAAGAGTTCTTATTGATAATAAAAACTCTGCTGATATTTTGTTCTATGATGCTTTCTCAAAAATGAACCTGATCAAGCAGCTTAGGCGGGTCGGTACTCCTCTCATCGGGTTCTCAGAAAATCTGGTGGCGGTCGAGAAAAAAATTACTTTGTCGATTACAGCAGGATAGGAACAAGACAGTCAATGGTGTAGCTCACGTTTTTGATGGTCAGAGTCTTATCTGCCTATAATACTATTCTCAATTCACATGGTCTCAATGCTCTTAAAGTCATTATTTCTACTTATCATCTGCTAGTGCATTTCTCGACTAAGAAAGGAATTAGAGAAATACATGGCGACCAGACGGTAGCTCGACAGTATTTTATGATTTTACTAAATAAACAACCTATAGAACTATACAGTTGATATACCGGATGCATTGGATGAGCTCAAAAAAGTTCGAGGTGAATCGGTAGAGAAGCTTGAAGCCATTCCTTTAGGAGATGATCCGAAAAATTGATTCAGATCAGTGTAAACCTCAAGTCTGGTTTAAAGGATAAAATGATTAAGTTTCTACGAGCAAATACTAATATCTTTGCCTGATTGACTTCTGATATGCCTGGCATCCCTACCGATGTGATTATTCATAAACTAAATGTGGATCCAAATTTCAAGTCGGTTTAGCAAAGAAAAAAATTTTATCTCGAAAAGATAAAAGCCATCGATGAGGAACTTGATAAGCATTTAAAAGCGAGATTCATCAGAAAACTCATTATCCAAAATAGATAGCCAATATTATTATGGTCAAAAAAGTCAATGGCAAATAGAGGATATGCATCGATTATAAAGATTTCAATAAAGCCTGTCCGAAAAATAGTTTTTCTCTATCGAGGATTGATCAGCTAGTAGACGCCACATCAAATCATAAGCTCTTCAGCTTTATAGATACTTTCTCAAGCTATAATCAAATCAAAATGACTCCGAAAGATAAAAAAAATACAGCCTTCATCATTGAAAGAAATTTGCATTGTTACAAAATAATATCTTTTAGTCTTAAAAATACAGGTGTTACATTCTAACGCCTTGTCAACAAAGTTTTTGAGTTACAAATTGATCGAAATATGAAGATCTATGTTGATGACATGATAGTAAAGAGCACCGAATAGATCAACATATTATCGACTTGGAGGAAGCATTTGGAGAACTTAGAAAGCATTGGATAAAGCTCAATCGCAACAAATATACTTTTGGAGTTGATTCAGATAAATTTCTTGACTTTCTTATTAACCAGAGAGGAATAGAAGCAAATTCTGAAAAGATTTGAACACTACTGAAAATGAAGTATCCGACCTCCATCAAAAAAATCTAGCAGCTCACTGGATGGATAGCAGCTCTTAGCCGATTTGTTTCCAAGTCAACTAAAAGATGCCTTATATTCTTTAAAATATTAAGAAATATCCAGAATTTCAGCTGGACAGAAAAATGCCAGACTACTTTTGAAGATCTTAAGAAATATCTTGGCTCTCCGGCTCTTCTTTCTAAGTTGGTTGCAGGTGAAGAACTATATATATATATATATATATATATTTTCATCTCACCCTGTGTAGTTAGCTCGATTCTTATTCGAAAAAAATGGGCATTCAAAGGCCTATCTATTACATCAGTAAATTATTACGAGATACAGAGATCTGATATAAAAAGGTCGAAAAGATGATATATGCTTTGATCATGACAGTTCAGAGACTCAAGCCTTACTTTCAAGCTCATACCATTACAGTATTGACAGACCAACCATTTAGATCGATATTACAAATAGTTGATACTTTAGGTCAGATCGCCAAATGGGCTATTGAACTTAGTGAATTTGATATCTACTACCGACTTCGAACTACAGTTAAAGGTTAGGTAGTAGTCAATTTTGTTGCAGAGTGCACTGTCCTTGATGATGGATCAATCCTAGTAAGTCCTAAAAGTGATGATTCGTTCTGGATCCTACATGCAGATGGAGCCTTAAATTTTAAGAAGTGGTGCCGGTTTGATTCTAGCCAATCCTGAAGGATTCGTAATTGAGTAGGTCCTAAGGTTCAATTTTAACACTTTCAATAATGGTGCTGAATATGAAGTCCAAACGGCAGATCTTTAAATGGCAAAATAGCTCGGAATCAAAAATTAAGATTTTCATAGACTTGCAACTTGTCGTCGGCCAAGTCCAGAGGTAATTTGAAGCTAAGGACTCTACGATGGCTCGTTACCTGCAGAATGTCAAACAATTATCTAAAAATTTTGAAGAACTTAAACTATCCCAAATTTTGAGGTCAGAAATGTTCGGATTGACGCTCTATCGCACCTCGCCACTTCGAACTAAATCAGAAAATATCGATGGAACAGTTGGATAAGTCTAGCATCGAAATGCTTTCTATATTTCAGGTCGGTCATGAGCCAAGTCGGATTGATCCCCTCGTAGATTATATATCTTAAAGAATTTTGCCTAATGATCCGATTAAGACCAAAGTATTAAAAACATACTCCATGGTATGTTCTTCAAGAGGGTCATCTATATAAAAGTCTTATTCTCTTCCTTTACTTCGGTGCCTAACATCATTTGAAGCTAATTATGCACTCCGAGAAGTGCATGAAAAGATATATGAAAATCATCTGGAGGGTATGTCACTTGCTTATAAAGTAATCCGATAAGGTTACTACTGGCCAACTATTCAAAAGATGCAGCTGATCTTATCAATAAGTACGACCAATGTCAGAGGTATGCTAACATCCAATATCAATCTGTTGCTGAGCTTATTTCTATTTCTATTACCACCACTTGGCCTTTTACAATTTGGGGCGTTTCTCAGTAGTGGCAGGATAAAAAAATTCTGATGGTAGTCATTGACTACTTCACTAAATGGGTAGAAACAGAATCTTTAGCCCAGATCATAGAGAAAAAGATGTAGAATTTTATCTGAAAATTTATGATATGTCGGTTTGGTTTACCTCGAGTAATCATCACTGATAATGATCGACAGTTTGACAATTTTAAGTTCAAAAAATTTTGTTCTAAACTTCATATTGATCACCGACTCACTTCTATTGGACATCTGTAATCAAATGATGAAACTGAAGTCACCAATAGAACTATCCTTTAAGGTTTGAAGACAAAGCTCACTGAAGTGAAAGGGTTATGGGTTGAAGAGCTACACAGTGTACTATAGGCATACCGAACCACGTATCAGATTTCAATAGGAGAAACTCCTTTCAGGCTTATCTATGAGACTGAAGTTGTGATTTCAATTGAATCGGCCTATCATCTGATAGAGTCAGAAATTTTTATGAGGTAACTAATTCTGACCGGTTGAGAATCGATCTGGATCTTTTTAACGAAGTAAGAGAACGAGTCCATATCAGAATGGCGGTCCATAAGCAGATAATTGCTAAGTATTATAATGTCCGGATAAAATCTAAGTATTTCAGAAGAATAATATTGTCCTGAGATGAGCGAAGGTTTCAAAATCTACTGAACATGACAAATTAGCTCCCAATTAGGAAGGACCTTATCGAATCGTCGATATAATTCATCCAGGAGCTTATAGAATTGAGAATCTAGACAGATCTGTTATTCTCCATATTTGAAATTTTAAAAATCTCAAAAAATATTATCAATGAAAATACTCTAATGAGCCCTTTCTTGTACATCATGTTTTTTCATTTATTGAAATCCAGATTCTAGTCTGGTAAAGCCCCGAAGTTCACAAATATTAATCTGAATTTTAGTCCAGTATAGCCCCAAGAGGTACGAATGGAGATAAAATATCTTAAACCCAATCTCTGAATTGATAAAGCTAAACCCAATCTCTAAATTGATAAAGCTCTGAAGGACACAAATATTAATCTGGATTTTAGTTTGGGAAAGCCCCGAAGGGCACAAATATTAATCCGAATTTTAGTTTGATAAAGCTCCGAAGGGTATAAATATTAATCTAAATTTCAGTCCAGTAAAATCTCGAAGGGTACAAATATTAATCCGAATTTCAGTCCAATAAAATTTCGAAGGACACAAATATTAATTTGAATTTCAGTCCGATGAAGCCCCAAAGGGTAGAAATATTAATTCGGATTTCAGTCCGCTAAAGCTCTGAAGGGCACAAATATTAATTCAGATTTCAGTCCAATAAAATTTGAAAGGTACAATTATTAATCTAGATTTCAATCCGGTACAGCTCCGAAAGGCACAAATATTAATCTGAATTTCAATCCGGTACAGCCTCGGAGGGCACAAGTATTAGTCTAGATTTCAGTCCGGTATAGCTCCGGAGGGTGCCAGTATTAATCCGAATTTCAGTCTAATACAGCCCCAAAGGGCACAAATATTAATTTGGATTTCAGTTTGGTATAGCTCTGCAGGGTGCAAGTATTAATCCGTATTTCAATCTGATACGGCTCCGAAGGGTGCAAATATTAATCCGAATTTTAGTCCATTACAGCTCCGAAGGGTGCAAGTATTGATTCGGATTTCAATCCGGTATAGCCCTAAAGGGTATGATCCCCCCATCAACCAATGAGTCTTATACCCACCACAAGATCGAAGTAATCTTACACCAGTCTCGAACCGGTGTGATGCTATATTGAACTCTGAAGTGAGATTATCTTTGGACTCTATTGAGAATGTCGATCTCTAGGTCGAATCTTGATCCTGGTCTAGTCAAGGCCATACAAGCAAAGGTACATCTAAACTTTGACCTTTAATCAGTTGATGACTGTTAAGATTTAAATCATTAAAACTTTTGGTTCTGTTGAACTATTAGATATATGCCGTTACTTTATTTTAGCAAGTTATCAAATCTGCCAAATAATAGAAACATGCACATCGTATCGTGGCACATGAGATATTGTTTTCTTCATTGATATGAAAAATAATACAAAGAAAGACCCCTACAGGTCACTGCATTTAGAAAAGAAGACCCATAGTGGGTCGTTACAGATTAAAAGGCCCTATTGGGTCTATGCATTTCGAAAAGAATATTACAAGATATCTACTGGAGTGCTAGAATTCTTCTATGTTGGTTCTTTTTAATCTGCTTCGGCTCTTTAGCAACCTCAGTGACGGCAGCAGTGGGCTCTGTGGCCATAGTAGGCTCTGGCCCCTTAGTGGCCTTTAGAGTCTTAATTATGGCTGGAGGTATGATAGTTATGGGCTCCACAATGGTGGCCTCGATTATATTTGCTCAAATCGACATATGGACTGACTCCTCGGTGGGCACCTTAGCTGCTTCAACAAGTAGTTCAGGCTCTTCCTTTATGTCCATCTCAATAGCAATTTTGGGGTCACTTTGGAAAGATCCATCTTAGGGTACAACCTCCTAATCAGATTTTGGTATTGATTGAATGCATAGTCATATGCCCCTTCAGAACTTTCAAAGGCCTCCTCAAATTCTTTGAAAGTCTTATATAATTCAACTGCCCTTGCCACCTTATCTTGCTCCTATTTAAGCTATTTTTTAAACACTTCAATGGTTTTTTCATGAGCTTTACTGGCCTTCTCCGCCTCTTTAAGTCTCGACCCTAGTTCTTTGTTCTCCTCGACTTGGGTGTGCTGCTCAAAAATCTTCTTCTCTTGTTCATTATATTTCTGTTAAAGGTCCAAAAGATTTTGATTCTTCTTCTTCAGCAACTTCAACTTCTCGTTAAGTTGATTTTTGAGCCCTGCCACGAGTTCGGACTCTTTCTTCTCTTGGAGAATCAACAGGTTGGCATCCATGGCCTCTTTATTTGTCAGCAAATAGGCCATATTTTCATACATGACCTTAAGATCGACAGCAACCTATGAGGCAAAGATTCAGCTTGGTCATTCACTGACAAAAAAAAATAAAATAAAAGAGAAGAAGTGGTGAGGAGACTCACGTGCATGAGGTGCTCGAAAGCGTGCTTGGCACTCCTCCGGTTTATTCTTTCGACAAGCCTCTAGGTTAACAATTGGAAGCATCGATTCGAAAAGGTCGCAATCCAATCGGGCTCGCTATAAAAGAGACATCCACCTCACGACATCTCCCTCAGCCGAAGTGGTCGGGGTAGTAGTTGGCTTGCATCCTTCATCCTTGGGACGGGGCACAGGCCGGCTATTATCCTTTTTTTTCACCTCGATTAACTGATGAGGTGGAGGCTCGGTCGATCCCCATTGGGGAGTATTTTGGAGACCTCAATGAATATCGTTTCTCCCCAAACTAGCCAGGAAGGGTGGCAGAAGACTGAGATAGCACCCGGGCAGGAAGAGGATCTGCACCTTTGGCTCTTTTTGGTGCAGGATCAAGGTCAGATGGCTTTGATTGGCCCTTTGTTTTTCTCCCCTCCAGTTTATCCAGATTAAACCTCAGTTTTGCATCAAGAGAGTTGTGCAATCAGGAAAAGATATATGATACAAAAGAAGAAAGCAAGGTAGGAGAAAACACTTCGATCTTATCCCAAGAAGAGTACAAGCTGATGCCATCATCATACAATGCCTGATCAGTAACTAGAAAAGATAACTTGGGTACTCTAGTGGTAATCAGAGCTGAATGAGCCACCTCATCCCTGAAAAGATTTCATCATTGGAATTATGTCTGATGTCTGGGCAACCCCAGAAAGTCCTAAAAAGTCCAGATAAGAAAAAGCTATCTTTCCAATCGTGAATTGAAGAAGGAAGACTAGATCCAAATTTATAATTTTTTCGAGATGAGAAGTATCATCAACCTCTCTTACTCGGATATCTTTTCAAAAGGACTAGAGACCTAAATAAGGAGATTCTAAGCTCTATATGGAGGAATTTATACATAATTATAAACATTATGATCATCCTGATTGCATTCAAAGTTATTTGGATAGGATGAACCCTATAGAAATCAAAATATTATTGAAAAAAGATGCAATAAAATTACAGATCGGATCGAAGGACTTTATCATAGAAGACAATGCAACCCTCAGGAGGCTCAGAAACTCAGTCTTCCGGACCTGGTGCCAACATCTCATACTCATTGGGTACATTACATTTCTCTCTAAGGTTCATGAGATTCTCCTAGGTCAAAATCGATCCCTCCATTTCAAGACCTAGATAATCTGTGAGACCATGCACGGGAGATTCTGCACTATGATCTGGACTCTCTTTACCTATGGGATCCATATCAAGGTTCTCTCGAGGTGAACTTTCTACCTCAATAGCCAATAGGGACTGAGTCGACCTAATCTGGGGGTCATCTATAATTTCTTCCTTTTCTCCCTTGATAAACATATTCTTCTTAAAAAGTCTTCTAAAGGCAGATGAAAGGGGTCGGATGGGAAGAAGTGTAAAGAGAAGAAAGAAGCAAAAGAAAGTGATTCGGTGACTCAAATAAAATCAGGATGAGAAGGTCGATACCTAAAGCTGGTAGATGAAACCCCTTCCAGAGATAAGAAAAAAGGCCCTTCTTCTTTGATTCTGGCAAGCTCTCTCTGATGGCCTTTTTTTGACGGATATTGAAGGCAGGAAGACTTTGAGAGAAAAAAATTTGATAGAGTATCCGTAAGAAAATAGCAGAAATGAATAGTGATAAGGGGGCAAAGACCTTTTATAAGTAAACTAATGGCCCAGATTAACTGGCCTCAAGATCGATTTATGATACATGTCGCTAATGCGGTAGCCTTATCAGATGGTAGTTAGGCGTACCCCCTTTAAGTGCTGCCATGATGTCTGATCTGTGGTTGAGCTGATGGGCCATTCCGACATCAACATTTGGTACACCCCCATTGGATATTTTCAAAATACCTTTTAGGCAATCATGATGAAAAGATATGGCAAATCATTTTTCTAAAGATCAAATCATTTCACTTTTCGATCAAATAATTAATTTTGATATTCTCAAGGCTCAACGTATTTATTTCAGATGATGACAATGCTAGCCCAAAAAACTTAGAGATAAAATGTGAAAATGAGATCTTCTGATCGGTAAAAAATCGAGTCAAAAAGCAAATTCAGAGATAAGATCTCCTAGTCGATGAAAATTAGATCAAAAAGCAAATATGAAGATAAGATCTCATAACTGATAAAATCAGACCAAAAGATAAATATGAAGATAAGATCTCTTAATTGATAAAAATTAGATCAAAATAAATATGAAGATAAGATCTTCTGATCGATAAAAAATCGAACCAAAAAATAAATATGAAGATAAAATCTCCCGATCAATGAAAACTGGATCAAAAAGTAAGTATGGAGATAAGATCTTCTAGTTAGTAAAAATCGGATAAAAAAGCAAATACAAAGATAAAATCTTTCGATAGATAAAAATTGAGTTAAAAGGCAAATATCGAGATAAGATCTCCTGATCGATGAAACTGGACCAAAAAGCAAGTATGGAGATAAGATCTTCTGATCGATAAAAATTAGACCAAAAATAATATGGAGGTGAGATTTTCTGATTGATGAAAATCGAGCTAAAAAGTAAATACGAAGATAAGATCTCTTGATCGATAAAATTAGATCAAAAAGTAAGTATGGAGATAAGATCTCTTAACTGATAAAATTAGATCAAAAGATAAATATAGAGATAAGATCTCCTGACTGATAAAAAATCAAGTCAAAAGATAAATACAGAGATAAGATCTCTTGGTCAGTGAAATTAGGCCAAAAAGCAAGTTTGGAGATAAGATCTCTTAGTCAGTAAAAATCGAATCAAAAAATAAATATAGAGATAAGATCTTCTGGTCAATAAAAAGTTGGATCAAAAAATAAATATGAAGATAAGATCTTCTGTCCAATAAAAATCAAACCAAAAAGTAAGTGAGGAGATAAGATCTCTTAATCGACGAAAACCAGGCTAAAGGGGTTAGTATGGAGATAAGATCTTCTAATCGATAAAATTCGATCTCAGTGATAAACATAATTCAAAATTGATAAAAACTCAATCTACAGAGTAAATATGAAGATACTTCTACTTTCTAGTATGATCGAAAAATTATCACATCGAACATAGAAGTAAGAGGCAAAGTGTTGGTGCACTAAATCGATTCAACTATGTGGCATCATCATATAAGATCAGAAAATTACCAATCTTGGAGCATCGATAGTGCCTTCATTTGATGATCGAATATTGAGATCGGCTATTTGCCGACCTGAATCATGATGCCATGCATGATCGAGATAATTGGTATCTCAACTGACAGTAGCTATCTTATTCTGATCTTCTTTCACCTCGATCTTTTATCGAGGTAGAATTGCCGGTCTCCTTTACTTCACTCTGGTTGTTCACCTAGGTGAACCACTACATTGGCGGCAACAGTCATCCCATCATCATCCGCCACAGCTAAGTCTCAGCTGGCCACGATCTCATGCACAGTTGGCAAAATCAGTCAAATACGACCTCACTTCCAGCTTATATATCCAGCTGTACGTCGACTCATTTACAGATAGCTCTCTAACCGCCTAACAAACTCCTCTAATGACCTAACAAACTCTGAAATAGCCTCCTCAATTCCTCTATAAATAGAGAACCAGGGATCCTTCATCGGTAAGTCTTGCTCTCTGAAATCAGGAGAGACTCTGTCGATAAGAAATTAGGTCAGAATCTTGGCTCTTACCCAGTCCTCCTCTAGTTCCATTCAATCTTTCTTGCTCTTCCACTCTTTTTCACCCTTGTTCTTAAGGCTTGAACTGGCTTAATTATCGAAGGGTCAAGAATCGGAGGATCCCCATCTGATTTTTTGACTGATTTTACATATTAGAAGAGCTCCCATCGGATCGTAACGATCGCTCCAGCCCAGCCTCATTCGATCTGTCCTACTCCAGATTTTGTGCCTCGCAGCAATAATTAGAATAAGGAAGACATGGCACTAAAGGTGATGGATATTGCTTCCTCTCCTTGATTTGCGATTGTGTGAAGGTGGCAATGTTAGCTCTCCCTTCCAATTATTGGATGATTTCTCCTTTCTGGATAAATGATTTAAAATTTTCACATCACTCAAACCTTTTTGAATTGATGTTAGGTTGTTAGTTTGATAACGACTCATTTATTTAATGGGTTACTCATGTTTCTCCACATCATCCTTTAATAAACAGATCAGATTAAGATTTCAATTTTTGATCCATGTAAATATAGTTCGGATTCTAGTTGGCTGTTATGGTTGAGTATTCGTATCTCTTTCACAAAGAGGTCAGATTAAGGTTTCAACGTTTGAACTGTTAAGTCAATTAAAGTAGGCATTTTGGCCCTTAATTAACCATAGACTGCAATGAATGATACTAAAAATCTTGGTTTGCACCTATTCCATAGAGATTTTGGATGAACGTAGTAGCATCCTCTTTTTTATGCTAGATGTGATTCATGAAATGTTAACAATTTGTTTGAAGGCTATTTTGCTATCCCTGAGGGATATCTAGGTGGGCCATATACAACAATCACCGTTAAAACTATGTAAGAACTGGATCAAATTCTTGGTTAGGACAATTTGGATGGCTGAAACCACCAACCCACAGGGCAAGTGCTAGCAACTATTTCTTAGCTATCTTAGTTTCCAATCAATGCTGCTAGGAAGACCTTGAAGAAGAGAAGAAAGGGCTAGTTGAAGAAGGTGAAAGTCATGAATCTCTCCCGATAGAATTAGAGATGAAGAAAATCTATAAGAAAATTGATATCATCAAGATGTAGTAGGTAGTGGCCTAATATAAGGATGCAAATTTTAGAAAGTAGACATATAACAATCTAGGATCTTATCCAAAAGATATAAATACTCAAAATTTTTCAACAAATACTGATATAGGACTAAATACATATCCGAATGGATCCTTATATACTCCCTTAATTAAGTCTTAGTACTACAGAATCCTTAATCTATATAGATTATGGACTGAATCTATTCTGATACCATTTGTATCAATCCAGAATTTCATATGTAAAAACTAGCCGAAAGGTATTATTTAGATTCATTAATCTTGTATAAGTATACAAGATCTTTCTAATGAATAAACGATGTGGGATTAAATATATATCTGTATGAATTCTTACACGATAAATTATGTAAGGATGTAAATTTTTCAACTGTATGCCTTTTTACTCCAAAAGATATAAGCAATATCATATTAATTTTGTTCTAACAAAAAAAAATCATGTTAATCTTGAAGACATAAATAGGAAAGATCTGTGCATCATGTCTGATGTGAGGCATCTATAAATATAAATTTGTATGAATCTTCCAATGTGAATCTTCTAAACCTTTGGAGTAAATGAAGTGGAGAGCAAGAATTTTTCCACTAACATCTACATTCTTACAATAACAGATAATCCTCCATCCTCCAAAAATTAAAGAAAAGGATAGAATCTATGGTAACATATAAAAGTTTGAGACCTACAAATGTCAAAACATCACTCGCACCGCTTCTTTCTTTTTTCAGCTTTTCCTGTTTACAGGATCATTCTCCATTAATAATAATACTTTGCAAGAATACCATTTCATTCATTTGAATTGGGACCTGTTGCGGCCAACTCTCTATCGCCTATCACCGGTGATGAGCATCTGTAAAAATAGCATCCTCACAGACCGAAGTTGTATCCGACGGAGATCCTTCGATGTTTAAGTCAGAGAGAGAATTGATGAATAGTAGATTTGAAAGTTCAATATAGCAGAGCTCTAGCTCAGAAGTATCTTCCCCATCCTGTTCATTTATCCCTCTTTTATAGATAATTCTAATGTAACCGTCGAGCACGTGGTCTCATTTTTTATGGCACTGAATTATCGGGCTATAAATGTGGAGTTAGTGGATCGTTAATTCTCTTGAATAGCCATGACACGTTGTCAATAATATTTCACAATGGTTATAGTATGTTGAGCAGATTAACCGACCATATGTCGGTAGAATCTATGAGCGACCATCGGCTAGTAGTTAAGTTATGCCGATGGTTCAAGTTATCCGCTGTTGATCAATAGTAGTCGAACATTCGTTGGTCAGCCGATCATAAGTCAGTGCGATTTGCTCAGTTGATCGATAAAGAGTCGAAACTGCATGTTCAGCCGATGCACAGTCGGAGTTGTAGTGACCAAAGTCGGGGTTAATTAGTTTACCCCAACAGTTGCCATCCACTCCCAAGTTCAAGGTGAACCAACGTGTATATTATCACGTGATTTGTCACGTTGGACGAAAGAAGTTATTTTTGTCATATCGAACCCCGATTTTGTAGCCACCTTTTTCGGGATATGAGCGATTGGCCACTTTATCCTTTTGGTGGGTACAGAGCCGTCTTTAAACTTGACAGGTCGATTCAGTATCAGATGTTAGTATTAGACATCGTTTAAGGAAGCGATTCAGCACCGGATGATATGATTCTGACAAGCAAATTTTTGCCACGTGTCCGAATGTTATTGGGTCAGAGCTATTCACGTGGATAAGGGTGACATGGCTCAATCTGAAGCAAGTGCATCGAACTGTCTGATCAATGATCGGTCCAGATGTTGCCACATGTCGTCATCTGGTAAGTCTTCAATTCAATCGCCTTCATCTCGACCGTTGAGGGATCTTATATATATAGGATCACTCTCAACCAAACTTTTACTTTTCATTTCGTCTTTTCTGATGCTGAGACTCTGCTGGAAGATCGCCCCAGCGTCTGAGGACTTTGTTATTCCCATTTTTTTAGGTCAAGTTTGTTTTTCTTGAGTTTTCTTCTTTAGTCTTCGTTCTTATGGTTAGGACTTCTCCTTCTCAAGATGGTCGGTCGGAGAATCCGACAGACGAGTACAGTCGGATCTGGAGGTGGAGGCTTCTTCACTTTCAGAGCCGAATATAGAGCGGCTCCAGAAGCAGTATTGTATCCCAGAGCAACATCAGCTCTTCACCCCTGGAGTCAACAGTCGGGTGAATACCCCTCCTTCGGGCTAGGTGGCTTTTTTATGTCGAAGATCTTCAGACGGATCTTCGATTTTCGATTTTGGAGTTTGTTTGAAATATTTTGGATTATTATGATCTTTGCCCTGCTCAGCTGGCACCGAACTCGGTTCGACTGATAATCAGTTTTGTCTTGCTGTGTTGGTTGTTGCCGACTGAACCTCGTCCTTCCCTTTTTCGTGCTTTCTTTGTCCTCTGACCTCATCCAAAGATCAGAGGGTGGTGGTTCTTCAACTCTCGAAAAGGTCTTTCTTTTATTACTAATCTTTCATCGTCCATTCATGGATGGAAGAACCAGTTCTTTTTTGCTTCTTCCTCTCTTCCTTGGGGTTTTTCTTCTCGTTGGGCGATCCAAGAACCAATCCAACAACAATAGTCGAGTAGAGGTTGGCGATCGGAAGGACTTCCATCGGTTGAAGGACATGACGGTCCTGCCGCAGAAGGAGCTCGTGATTGAACAGACCCTTTACGATGCCGGTCTTAGTTTGGTCACCCATCTAGGTATAGTATAGTCGATTATTTTTTACTTTATTCTTCTTTTGCCTATTGAGTCGTACTGACTTTTGTTGTAATTGTAGCCATACAGCTGAGGGTGCGAGTGTCAAGTGCCGACATTCATCAACATGCTACCAGAAAGAGGGCAGCATCCGAGGCTGGGCCTTTCTGGCCACCAAAAAGGAATCAAGCTGCTGCTTAGGTGCAGACTCAAGCTGTCGCTTCAATGCCAGCGCCAGCTGTTATTCCAATCGAGGAACCCGATGCACTATCTGCGTCAGTTCTTGAGCCGGTCCTGGCACTGTTGGCTCCGACAGTGCTTCCTGTCGTACCGTCTGAAAGGGCGGTGAGGAGAACTACCGAAGCAACATCGGTAGTTCCATCAACTGAGGAGGTTCGGGCCAAGGCAGGAGGACCTGAACAATCTGCAGCTACGCCAGTTGCTCCTTCAGCCGGGGCACAGTCGAGTTCAAGCTTCCCTCACATTCGAACGTGGAGCCGCCAACAAGGGATCGGGGGAAAGCTCCGGTGACTTTGACAGAAGATGCAACGTCGGAGGGCCACATGGTTCATTTCGACATTCAAGTTCCTGGTGATGAGTCAGTCCTGGCCAATCCGACATTGGCCAAGCGACTATGCCAAGCTGCTCTTCTTCCGATTGATCGGGAGAATCGGAGGAACCGAACGGTGGTCGAGATTTTCTCATCCTTTTACCCGATGATACTCGGGGTAAGTAAGTTTTCTTTTTTTTTAAACCCATTTATCTTCTGTCTGCGGTTGATCTACGACATGTTCGATTTGGAAGCCGGCTACATGAAGTTCGGTGACTTTCGTCGGTCATAGATGAATAAAATGGCAGCCGCTGATGCTGAGAAGGCGGTTGCTCTCGAACAACTTAGGTCGGTAGCTGAGCGAAAAGTCAAGCTTCAGGAGGAGGTCTCCCAATTGACTGACGACCTAGCATCTTCTGGAGCCGAACTCGAGTCGACTCGCAAGAATATTTTGGCTCTTGAATCACGGGTCAAGAGCAAGAACACTCGATTCACCGGCTTCGACGAGAGCGAGATGGATGCATCGCAGAACTTGAAGCTGAATGTGAACAACATCGGGCCAGCCTGAAAAGGTTGACACTGGCCGAAGAGGAGTCATCTTCCGCACGAGCCGATGCTGACTTGGCTAAGATGGAAGCGGAGTCGAGAAGGGAGGCATTGAGTCAGGCAATCGAAGACTTTAGGGGTTCGAAAGAATTCAAAGAGGAGATCCTTGAAGGCGGCTTCGCTTCGTACTACGTCAGATATGATGACGACTGGGATGCGGTCAAAAATTATACCCGAACCTTGACTTGAACAATTTTAGACATAGTCAGTGTTCCATCTTGAGTCGGCATGGCTTCTTCTTCTGCAATCCCGTCTTCCGACCTCAGAGGGTCTCCTCCTTTTAACGGGATAGAGACCAGTTGTTTAACTGGTTCACCCCTCTCCTGATTCTCTCTTTGGTCCAATTTGTCGACAGGTAAAGAGTCTTCAGATTTATTATTTTAGGTGGAGACAAGGAAGCAGCATGGGCAAACTGTTGATCTCCACGTATCTCTCTGACTTCATTTTTAGTCGGAAATCAGACTAATAGATGGTATGTCGAAACCACTGCTTTCAGAGCGTTAAGTCCAGATCGTCCGAGTATGACGTTATAAGCTGAAGAAATGCGAACTACCGTGAACATTATGGAGACAGTGCTCTATTGTGGTTCAGTTTCAGCAGTTAAGGGAAGAGAGATTTCTCCTTCCATTGTGACAGCATCTCCTGTGAAGCCGATCAATGACGTCGAGACTCTTCTAAGTCGATTAGTCAGTAGTCACATTCGGAAGAAAATCGAGTAAAAGAGAACATCAGTCGAACTTCCATTATCTACAAGGATTCTTTTACATCATAATTAACTATTATTGCTGAAACAACAACAGCATCATCATGGAGAGTCTGAATCCCTCGAACATCTTCTTCCGAAAAAATTATTACATTATTGAGTCGTCATCTTTTCGCCGACTCTTCTTCGAAAGTTGCCCCCCAATTCGGTCGTCCGGAGATCGTGTTGATCACCCCTGTAGTCAGCTGATTATTTATAGCTTCCTCCGTTTGCGGCTGAGGTCATCGATCGGCAGGAGGTTGAGTCGGTAGATCTCTCTGGTACTTTCTGAGGTAGCCTCGTCGAATCAGGACCTCTATCTCGTCTCTGAGTTGGATGCATTGTTCGGTATCGTGATCGTGATCACGATGAAACTGACAGTATTTCTTTCGATCGCAGCTCCTCGATGGCGCTTTCATCGGTGGAGGGTATCGTAGATATTCTGCTCCTTTAATTTTCATGAGGATCTACGCACGAGAAGTAGAAAGAGGAGTATATGAGTCATACCTGCCGTAACTCGACCTTGGACTCCATCATTGTGGTGAAACTTGCTTATTAGAAGGTGGCCGACTTGATTCGGTCGGAGCTCATCCCTTCTTTTATTTTCTTCTTCTAACCTTTACCTTTTGTCTGGCGCCGGTCAGAAGCTCCTTCGTCCGCGCGCATATATTTGTATGCATGCTCCAGAAGTTCAGCATAAGTCCGGAGGAGAGTTTTGTCTTAAGAATATGTGAACCGAGATCTCCTTAGACCTCTCTTCATAGCCGATATAGTCATGTCTTCATTGAGGTCCCTGACCTTAAGTGTGGCCGCATTAAAACGAGCCACAAAATCTCTTAATATCTCAGTTTCTCCCTGCTTAATCGAGAAGAGACTGTCAGAGGTTCGTGACGATCTTCAGGTAGTACTGAAGTAAGCCACGAAGGTGTGTTCGAGCTGTCTGAAGAAATATATGCTTTCAGACTGAAGTCCGGAGTATCAGGCTCGAGCAGCTTTCCGAAAGGTTGCCGAAAAATCAATACATAAGAGGGCGTCGGTTGCCCCTTGAATCATCATGAGAGCCTTGTAGCTCTCAAAGTGGTCGATCGAGTCTGTGGAGCCATCGTAGAGCTCCACTTGCGGCATCTTGAACCGAGATGGAATCGGCTCGTCCAAGATGTGCTGAGAAAGAGGTTGGACGATGTGGAAGTCGTAGCCATTGGAAGACTTTCGACCTTCCATTTGGAGCTAAGCGAGTCGGCAGTTGATTTCCTGAAACTTACGTTCGTAGTCATCGAATCATCGTTGTTGGGAAACTCCGAGGGTGGAACCTCCTGCGAGTCTGAAGGAGAAGCAAAAGGCATTCGCGGCTGTTTCCCCTTCCTAATGCTGTTGAGATGGGAAGGAGAGGGGGAACGCCGCGAGCGATGTGTGGCACGATAAGAGCGTCGAGAATGTTGTTGTTCGTCTCGATGGGAGAGCCGAGACGGTCGCTCTGGAGAAGAAAAAGGTGATCGTCGTGGATGACGGCGGCTGTGCCTGGACGGCACCGACTGTGCCACCGATTGCCCTGCCGACGGCTGCGTTGCTGGGTTTGCTGCTATTGGAGGCTTTTGACTGCCTCTGTCAAGACATTCATCTGTTGCACAAGTACAGCGATTTAAATGTCCATGGTGACCACGGGACGTAAAGAACTGGGCTCTGCTACCGGAGGAGGGAGAGAAATCTCTTCCCAACGGGAAGAGTGCCTCGCTGATCCAGTTGCAGTCGAATGCTGGACTCTGATTTTTGCCATGACGAGTGTGATTTGTCTCCTACCTGGCGTGCCAATCTGTAGCGGCCAACTCTCTGTCACCTGTCGCCGGTGATGAGCACCTGCAAAAACAGCATCCTCATAGATCGGAGTTGTATCCGGCGGGGATCCTCTGATGCTTAAGTCAGAGAGAAAATTGGTGAACAGTAGATTTGAAAGTTCAACGTAGCAGAGCTCTGGCTCAGAAGTATCTTCTCCGTCCTGTTCACTTCCCTCTCTTTTTATAAATAATTCTGATGTAACCGTCGAGCACGTGGTCCTGCTTTTTATGGCGCTGAATTATCGGATCATAAATATAGAGTTAGTGGGTCGTTAATTTTTCTGAATAGCCGTGATACGTAGTCAATAACCGTTCACAACGGTTATGGTATGTTGAGTATATTAACCGACCATATGTTGGTAGAATCTATGAGCGACCGTCGGCTAGTAGTTTAATTATACTGATGGCTCAAATCATCCGCTGTTGATCGGTAGTAGTCGAACATTCGTTGGTCAGCCGACTATAAGTCGGTATGATTTGCTCAATCGATCAATAAAAAATTGAAACTGTATATTCAGTCGATGCACAGTCGGAGCGATGATGATCAAAATCAGGGATTGATTGGTCTACCCAATAGGATCATTATTTATAATATTATATTGAAACCTACCGTGAACATGCCGATTTTATGTACTGAGTTAATATAATATTATTTTTTCTTTTTCGGTAGCATGATCGTTCCTGTGCCTTACTTTTCAATTATTAACTCTAAAGATATTATAAAAATAATAAACTCTAATTTCGAATTACTTTGATTTTAGAATAAAACATAAACATAAGTAAGTTATAATATAGTCATGCAGTGATTCCCAGAATGTGCTGGACTTACTGGCATGGAGAAAATAAACTAATATTTTTCAATTATATTTATCTGAAAAATAACAGTTTCAGGTTTTAGAGGGAGAGAAAGAGAAGCCAGAAGAGAGAGAAGAAACTCAAAACCAGGTGGGGGGAAGTGTGTGATGGAAATAAGAAAGATGGACGAAATAGCGTATGGCCATTATCATCATCATCATCCCCATCACTCCCATCTTCGCCATCATGATGATAACACCAGCCTAAAAAAAAAAGGAAAAAAAAACCTCCTAATGGGGTGGAGGAGGAGGAGAGAGAGGGGCTCCCCATCTCGCCAAACCACGCCCAACCCGCGCGGGCTCCGCCTCCAGAAATTCTCTTCCCAATTACCCCTCGAATCCACCTCTACGTCCTCTCGGGGAGGCACTCTCTCTTTCTCTCTCGCGTCTTTTCGTCTCGAATGGCGCTCGCCGGCGTCTAGGGTTCTCATTTCGCCCTCCAGGTGAGGCTCCATTCTCTCTGGGTTGCGATTCTTTCTCGGCTTTGATCCTTTTCCGGCTTCCGATTTCTTCTCTTTCTCGTTGATTGATTGATTGACTGATCAGAGTCGGTTCCTTTTTGTGTTTTCGGTGGATTCTTCCTACTCCTTGATGCGATTGGATTTTTTTCTGAAAAAAATTCCTGGGTTTTTAGGTAGGATATCTGTTTATTTTGGCGGGAGTTACTCGAATCGTTGCATTTTCTGGTCTTTGGTTTCGTCGTTTGATTTCCTCCTCTCTTCTTTTTTTTTTTTTTGTTAATTTATTTTTGGGTTGTTGATTATGTTAGTTCTTGG
>KE504636.1:3401623-3412855 GCA_000441515.1 Elaeis oleifera | reverse complement strand
ATATATATATATATATATATATATATATATATATATATCATTGGTATTAACTTATGGTACTGCTGAATATTCTCCAACATTTGTAAGCAGAGGACAAAAGGACTTTCATAAGCTTATTAACAAAAGCATAATAAACTCCCTCCCTCTTTTTCAGAGAGATCTTGCAATTATACCTTAGATATATTATATTTAAAAAGAAAATGGAAAAAGAGAAACCAAGGTCAGCTCACTCAACATTATTGAACTCTGCTGCAAATCAAAAGCAACCACCCGTTATCAACACTCACCTCATGGAACTCATGCTCGCTTTTAATATCGCCCAACCACCAATGACCAATTCTCACCTCTCCATCATTCTTTTGGATTGTTGGTGGGCTTCCCATTTGTTCGAAAAGCGTTTAATCATGTCACAAGAAGACATCTAAACAATAGAGAATTCGAAAACAAAGTTAGCTAGCTTTTTCCACTTTCATATGATGATTGCTTTCCAAACAAGAGACAGAATTATGTACAGTGAGAGGATAAAGATTAAATAGGTAGGAAAGCTAGAAAAGAAACTGCTACAGTTTGTATGAAATATGAACGAGCCCAACTACATCTAAGAGAATGTAGTTTGAGAAGGGAGGAAGAGGATCCTTTCATCGAAGAAGCTTTCTCTGACCAAGCTTGTGAGAGATGAAGGGATGGGCAGCTCCTCTAGCTCATCAAAAAGTCATTCTCCTCATTAGTCTTTGGTGTTGTTGATGAGAAGGTCATCGAATTTGGGGAAGGAGGGGTTCTCTTCATCAAAGAGGACATTTGTTGATGATCATGGACTTCTTCTAATGGTTGGTTTGTTGAGAGATCTCTTGTGAGCACTTGGGCGGACATGGGAGGGGGGATTGCTCTTTGTTGAGGCTTCCTTCACTTGTGGTGTTGGGTTGGCTGGGGCTCTTTGGTGCGGGGAGGTCTTGGTTAATGGACTGATTCCGTGGGGATGCTTCTTGCGGGCAAATGGTGGGGAGATGAGGACCTGGATGATTGTGATCTGAGGTGTAGGTGATGATGAGAAGCGATGAATCTGTTTTGCTCCTCTCCACTTGCTTCTTGGCTGAGCAACCTTTGGAGGAGCTACACCTGTAATAGCCCCTGATATAAGAAGAAAGAACCAAGTGGTCAGCCAAAGCAGGTTCTTATCATTATAAGATGACCAACAAACAAGTATTCCATCAAAAGGAGTAAAGAGGAAAAAAAAAAACAAAACAAACAAATGTTAAGTCCAATAATCAAAGAATCTGGGTTTAGAGGTTGGCTGACTGTTAAGGTTAAATAGCTTGCAAAGGCAAAAGAAATTGCTAAATGAGAATAAGATATTAGCAGAGAAGCATGAAAAAGCTTTTGTTGAGAATATATGGTCCTGATAAAAGTAGAAGATGTGTGGGGAAGAGAAGATATACCACTTTTTGAGAAAAAAAATAAAGAGGTTTGATGATGTGGTACTGATTTCACTCGAAAGAAGGAAATGTTATACAGAAGAAGAAGAAGAACCTGATAATATATGACTATTGGTTTTGATATATATCAGAATTAGCAGCTAAAAGGCAACAAAATAGTTAAAGAGAATCGACAAATATGCAACTATTTCACTTTCCAAATCAAGAACACAGAACACCACAAAGGTGGTAGCTAAAGTTATGTAATATTGAATCTTTGGAAGAAAAAGGAGAGCACTACCTAGGATATGGAGATCCTTTGATGGGCTTCTGTCCATATTTCCTCCAAGACCAAAAATCTGAAGGTGGAGATTCACCTTTCTGTTTCCCCACTTCTGCTTCAATTCTGGATGTGACCACAGTCTTCTGAAACACCTTTCTGTACACCAAAGCAAATAAAAGAGATTCACAATAGGTTACACATCAACACACTTTTAAGAGTACCTTAAATCAAAAAAAAAAAGAGAGAGAGAAAGGAGAAGAAACCTTCTCTTGGAGACTGAATTGTCCATCTTGGACACTTTGTGAAACTTCAGAACTTGTGTTATAGGTGGGAAGCCATCATCCATTGTTCCTTGTAACTTGTGAGCTCTTCTTTCTCTTTCTCCAACCACATATTCTTTTGTTTCTGGGAACTGGGTTCTTTGCAGTCACATGGTTCATGGCAAAGCCCACATGAAAGGTATGCTAAAGGTCAGAGATAGAGGTTACCAGTGACAGCAAAAAGGATATGGATCAAGCTTTCTTTCTTTAAGGGGAAGGCATGACAGAGGACAGGCCATGCTGCTTTCTTCTTTATGACCCCTTATTCCCTCAAATACAAAGCTACAGAAATCATGCTGCTGAACTTGCTGCAGGGTACTGCCAATCCCTTCCAAAAGAACAACTTGCCCTCTAGGCCTCTATATTGGTTGGTCCCAGTGTCAGTCTTACACAAGGCAAGTGTTAGTATAAACTTTATTTTGTTACTTGAGTACACACTGAACTTTTGCATAGCCTCAATTTTCCCCACACAATTTGTTCATCCAACGGTAAGACAATTTTGATGATTATTACAGCAAATACAGAAGCAAATTTTTTTTTAAAAAAAAAAGTGAGTAACTTTGCTTTCGTGGTCCAATTCCTTTAGAAAACCTATTTAGTGATGCTAATGCAACAGAATTCTGGAATTGATCTATAGCTTACGAATGGTTGAGATGCTCTCTCTCTCTCTGGTGGGAGGTTTGGGGGGCACAAAGAGGTTGTGTGTAATGGAAAAGGTAGGGGCATCTATAAACCGTTTTGAGTCATTCAAGAAGTCATACCATGTGTCATAAATGATCTTATTCCAAGTTTAACACCACATACATTTGCATGTGCATATTGGTACCAATATAATTTTGTCTAAGCTAGGGCACCTTTCACAACTGTACCAAGAACTCTATGAACTGATCTCTATGGTTCATCATCTGCGGCTAAAGACCATGTTAACAAACTATTTGTTAGGAGTTATGATTGCAATGCCCTCTTGCAAGGAATTTGGTTACCCTACACTTAGCAAGAGGAACAAACCAGCAAGCATATACATAAATAGCTAAATTAGAACTAAGGATGGGCAGTGTCCTTGCCATTTCATGGTTCAAACAAGATTTCTTAGAATAAGAATCATTGCTAAAAGAAGTCTCTTCCATTATATGGGTGGTATAGGATGTGTTACACGAAGAACAGCAATTAGTATAGGTAGGAAGTAGGAATACATTCGCATTTCTTGTTACCAAGACAAGGTGACCATCATGGTTTAAAGAAACAGGGAAGCTCATCCACACTGTTTTACATAGAGGTTACAGACATTAAGAGCTGTTGATGAGCATCTTTGGATGCATTAGCTTCACTTGCTTTATATAGGAGCAGACGACCTTTTTCCTAGAAACTATGCATGATAATATGATCTAATACCTGTTTATCTATCTATTCTTGTCCTGTTTAAATTTTGGGAAATTAAACTGATAATATGTGAAAGAAAGACTCTAAAGGGAAGCAACCATGGGCAACCATGACCATGATTATTGATGGATTGGTTGTCAAGCTTCTATTAGACCTCTGAAAAATTTGTGCTGTGGATACAACATCTGGAATTTAGTTGGCAGAGTTTACAGTTAACAAGTGACAGCACAATCTCGGGAAGACGAACAGCTCCACCAAATATACTTCGTAAGGATGATGATGCACTCTTGTGCAAGTAGTTCAGTAAAAATCCTGTCAACAATGCATACAGCTATGAACAGCATCATGTATCGCTTCGTCAAGGAAAAAATTGACAGCAATAACTTTCAATCATTTGCTTTAGCAATTAGCATGACATGTTATTGTGAGCAAACTAGTTTCTTGTATCAACCTACAGCCTATCCTAGGTAACCAGAAGCAATCCCATTGGACTTCAGTCGAACCTTCTTCACTAAAAGGAGAATAGCAACCATCAATCCAATGGCCAACCAAGTAAACAAGTTTTTCTTCCTATGGGATTGGGGACAGCCCGCTTCAAAGGTACTTTAATATAGGCCGACACCAGTCTATAATTCAATGATTATACTGGTTGTACCCATGGATGCTATAAGATTTGGAACCAATCATCCTAGAGAAAAAATTAGAAAATTGGAAAAGCCTGGAGATCATTCTAGATCCCTGGCCGAGCTGGTCCCATGGTTTTGGAATCAGTAGTATCTGTCTGGTCATCTTCACTCGATGCACCGAGGAACACGGCGTTGCTAAGCATGCATCAATGAATCAGTGTCAAAATTAGCTCATGATTCTGTGTCATAAAAGATATGATGCGACATTTAGATTAGGAATCTGGGGGGGACTTGTTATGTGAACCCCACCTATTAGTTCCTCTCATTCCAGGTTCCAAATCAAGTTTGGATCCTCTGCATTATGTGAAGGCTGTACAGTTGGATCTACGTTCCGTGTCTCGTATAAAACTCAATTTGTTACGATCTTTTCATGAAAGATGATAGAAATAAATTATTAACATGTCCATAAATGAAAGTATGGTTTTTAGTTGGTTCTGAGTTTCCTAAGTTAGTAGCAAGTTGCAAGTCACATGTAAAATTGGTAAACAGTTTGCAATTTACATGAAATTTATTGATAAAAATTAAATGGATAGAGAATTACTTACCAATCCTGAAAGACTAACAAAATATAAAGGTTACAGTTTCTATGTCTAATATGCTGAGAAAAAGGATTATGCTTCTCTGCACTCTCACTATAAACACAACCACTCTTTCTGCATAAATTATATGAAAAACAAGATCTTAACATCATCTCATTGTAAAAATTAGAAAATAACATCCAGAATCCCCTATACCTTTGCTAATTAGTGTCATTTTCTAACTCTATTCCATTTTTATGATTTTATATGTGCATAAGCCAGATTGGAGACTTTTCATTTGATCCTTGGTAGTGAAAGTCAATATTTTATAGGATAAATTTCATTAACATTCTCTTTACTTTAGTTCAATTTCACTTACATTTTCTGTATTTTAAAAAGTGTTAAACTAACGCTTCTAATTGTCGATATGTTCCGATGTAATCCAGCTGTCTATCTTTATTAATAAATTTTTAAATACAAAATACCCATCTTCTTCCGTCTTCCTCCTCCTCCATGACCGGTGTCCCTCTTTCTCCCACTTCCTTCCTTCTCTCCTTTCTCTTCCTTTTCTTCCTTTTCATCCATTTCTCCTCCTCCCTTCCTCTTCTTTCTCTCTCCTCCTTTCTCCTCGAGATCATTTCGTTCGATCAAAACTTTCAATTTTCCTCGCACCACTTCCTCGCTTCCTCCTTGTATCAGAGAGAAGAAGGCATTTTGAAAAGAAGAAAAAGGGAAGAGCAGTGAATATCAAAGAGATTCTCCTCCGAAGATCAAAATATTTTTACTCGATTTATCTTTTTCTTTTTCTTTTTTGGTTTCCAAGAAATCTATTGTTAATTCTTGTGAGAATTAGAGTTGATTGAAAGAGCGGCGAAAAGTTTGAGCTTCAAATGTTTGCATTGTGGCACTACCTTAGATTTCTATGGATTTATTGGATTAAGTTTTCTAATTGTGGTTTGTCCTTATTCTGTCTTGAAGAGAATATCTGAAGAAATTCGAGGATCTAATCTTTATCCAGATAAGAGCTATGAGGATCAAAATTGAAAATTGAAGGTTTCTTCCTCTGATTGAAGGTAAATTATATGTTCTAATTCAAGCTTCTCTTGATTCTCTTGTTACTTGGGATTCTTGCCATATTTTTCTCTATTCTTTTGATTCACTTGATAAAAGGATTCAACTTCTGAATTGTTTGCAGAGATGTGTTTCCTCTTAATAATCCATCCGGATTCCTCTCAGTTCAACTATATTTTTGACATGAGTGCCATCGATCTCTGCTTTAATTCTCTTAAGGTTGATGAAATAAATTCTAAACAGGCATACTTTGAGTAGTATTTAGGGGTTTGTACTTTGATTACTCTCTGTTTTTATTCCCTTCTCCCCTTTATCCATAGCATGAACTAGAAAAGATCTTTTTTTTTCTTATTTCCCTTTCTTCGCCAATTTGTTCTCTGCAGAGAAGAAGATCGGGACAAGCTCCGATCGCAGCAAACAGTTCAAAATCCCAGGTAGTCCAAAGAAATGGGACATGTTAATCTGTTTCTAGATCATCATCCTCCGATGTCTCTATTCTTTTTGCTGTTTATCTATTTCCTTCATTCATTTTTTCAAAAGCCACAGAAATCACATTCGTTCGTAGCCCGTTCAATTAATTGCACAAAGCTTTAGAACTGCAATCAAATAACAAGCCAAGGTGGTGACTATTTCCCCGAGAAGATCTAATTCGTCCGATAGAAATTTTTTCTTACTTTCTAATTTTTTTTTCGATTTCTAAGTTAGAATATCCTCTTTAGTCTCTAATCTGCATTCCTCCCATCTCTGATACATAGATTGAAGTTATTTCTAGAGGAGGGTCTGACATGGAGAGAGGAAGAGGAGGAAGAGAAAGGAGAGAAGGAAGAAAGTGGAAGAAAGAGGGGCACTGTCCATGGAGGAGGAGGAAGGAGGAAGAAGATGGGTATTTTGTCATTTAAAAATTTATTAATGGAGATAGATGACTGGACAACATCAAAATATATCGATAACTAGAAAATTAGTTTGATACTTTTTAAAGTACCGAGAATGTAAATGAAATTGAGCTAAACTAAAGGGATGTTTCTGTAATTTATTCTATTTATAAGTATTCACCAAGATTACTTACTTAGAAATGATATCCTTGAAAATTTAAGGATCATAGAATATGTACCAACCTAAAAGATTTTAGCTTGTCTCATATGAAACTTCTTCGTGACTTTAAGTTGCACAGGATCCATTGTCCCATAATAAGATGAAATATAGGTGTGTACTCATGCACGTATGATTTAGTTGTAAGCAGAAGAAAAATCGGCGGCTGAATTGCCGTCTTCACCATGGTCCTACGTCCATCCACACCCGTCCACGCACCTTGTCACGGTAAAATCCCACCGTTTGATGGCAGGGTGAAGTGGTGGGTGAACCGTGCCGGAGTTTCCCGTTAACATTTCACAGTCAACGCGTTCCCGTGGGCCGCCGCCGGATTTTTTTTTTTTCCCATAACTATCGCCACGTCGTAATGCACGCAATCTACGGTTGACGTCTCACAGGGCACACGGATCGACGGCCATGATTCAATTCTCGTTAAAGTTCCCAGCGATAGTTTAATGGTAGAAGAGGTAGAGAATATAAGTACCAGAGGAAGCATTCTCTCGGGCTTGGCCGCAAACGAGTCGCAGGTGAGAGGCTCTCGTGCTCTCCGCACTTCGAATTCAAGGTTGTTTTTTTCACTAATTTCCTTCATTTTTTTTGTTTAATTTCTTCGATGTCTTTGTGGACTAGGATTCCATTGTGGATAGATGTTTGGATCTTTGATCGTTTTCCTATTTATTTTGTGGACTTTATATGGGTCGATTCATCTTTGATCGTCTGGCTGTCCCGTTTTGTTGCTATTTTTTGGTTATATAAAAGTGGAAGATTTGAAATGTTTTGGATTGAGAAAGATGCCGTTAATTTATTTCTGTTGCCTTGAGTTTGAATTCTTTGGTTTCTGGGTAGTGATGCTAGGGATGAGAATTTTACTGGATATATAGGGAATTTTCTTTGTGTGTCCTAGGTTATAATCTGTTGTTGTTTTATCTGATTGATGGGTATGGTTTGGATGTGCTGAAAAAAGAGGAGAGTTTTGTTTGGATTCCGAATGGTTTCAACCGATTAATGAAGGATAGTGGAGTTTGCCAATCAGCAAATTATGCCTAAAACTTGTTTCCATTTTCATATATGAATAAAGAATTTAATTCAGACAACACAGAATTTGTGCAAATACTGAGGTAATATGAGGAAGAGGATGGGGTCGCATTTGTTTAATCAAATGTTAAAATCTTAATCCCCAAGAATGAAGGGATTTCTCCATCTTCCAGCTCCCAAAATCCATCACCTATTTGATGAAATTAGGCACTGTATTTGCCTTTTTTCTTTTCTTTTTTACTCCCAAGGTTATGGCCGTGGTGATTGCAACAAGGGGGAGGATTATGCTTTCTTCACCTTGGCATTGGTGCAATATAGATGAAGAGCCTTGGCTTCATTGTTACTCTTCCAAGACATGCCAATGATCTGTCCCTCCTAAACTTATAACTCTAACTTATGGGGCAATCTGATGTCCTCGTCTGTCGCTACCATCATGACCGTGGCCACTCTCTTTGAGCTGCTTAGAGGCACCTGATGATACATAGCACTAAATTGGGTTAGCGGACATAGAGTCATGTGAAGCGAGTGGAAGGGTCCGTTATTGGTGGCAGAATGATGTCTATACTATATCCTTTTGCTCTGTATCCTATGGGTCGATATGAGTATTCGTATGCAACACCAGAGCCTATGAGATTGATGTTGAATCAGACAACATTTCCTTGTCTTGAAGTTTCAGTTAACCTGCATATTCCTTCTTCAATATCACTCCTCAATCATCTTCTTCTTTCATCTTTTCAGGATGTGAACCCCAGGCACTCTAATCTTTTGTCTTCTGAGATAGTTTAGTGTTTGCAAACAGATTTATCACACCTTTGCATTGATAGTTTTGAATCTTGTTTTATGTAATGGTGTTGGTCATAGGTGCATTTGTTCATTGTTTAGTCAATCCATTTTAATGGTTCAATTAGTTTTAAGAAATTGAAATAGTTGTTCTTGTCATGAAGCAGGTTTAGAAATCTTAGGAAGTTGATTAAGCCAGATTTTGTTGAATTGTTCACTGTCCCATACATCTCAAGTACATGCCATGCCTGGTGCTTTAGAAGCATTATATAATTTTTACTATTGTGGTGTGATTCCAAGATGTGGATGAGGTCACCTAAGCTGTTTCCAAAGCCTTGTATTGTTTCTCCTAAACAGAGTGCACCCATTAATTATGTTTCTCTCATTTTGTGGTGATCCACAGAAGAGAAGTGTTAATTTTGCACATATTATGTAGTTTTAGCCATCTTATCCCTCAATATCATAGAGGGTCCCCTTGTTGCTGTAGAGGTAGGAGTTTTTTGAATGTTTTTGCCCCCTTATTGAATTAAACTTTGTAATGAAAGAAAGAAAGGTTTAAAGTGGGTGGATGGATGGTTTAGTGATTCCATGGTTAGTCCTCATTTCTATAGAAAACAAGTTCATATGGCCTCTTTCGTCGAATCATCCTCAGTCACCTAGGTACTGTTTATTTGGTCCATTGTTCCCCTAGGTTTAAAAATAATAGGAACAGTCATAAGCTTTGTGTCCACCAGCATTCAAAATATGAGCACTGATAGCTTATGGTGGACATCTATGGCTTCTGATCTCAATGATCTCCTTAGTGCAAACCACATGGTACTCCATCCAAGGACATCATTTCAGTAGCTTTTCTGCAATTGTACAATCTTTTAGGAGTTGAAGTGAACCGCCTCCCTCCTGTATTTTTTTTTTTTGCAAGTTCATTGTCATATGTATTTTCATCTTTCGGATGTGGTGCACTTAACCTGTGAGCAAGACATTTGTGATGGGTGTCAAATATAACTCAAGGCATCTTGAGTTTTCTGTCATAGTCATTTTATGAAGCATCCAAAGCTGATATTGTAGTGGGTATCAAATGTAAATCTAACTCATAGAATCATTTATTTTAAATTAAGGGAAAGATCCTATATACTATCTCTAGTTTGCAAAGTTTTCGTATGCTTTCCCTCATAATCTGGGATGTTTCATATGGTCCATTTCATTTAGCTTGAGAAGGAACAAATGGCTGCCCACAAGATCGCACACGCCACTCTGAAGGGACCGAATGTAGTCAAAGAGATCTGCATTGGCATCACGCTGGGCATTTTTGCTGGTAGCATGTGGAAGATGCATCACTGGAATGAACAGAGGAAGACCAGAGCCTTCTATGATATGCTCGAAAAGGGCCATATAAGTGTTGTTGCTGCTGAAGAATAGATTACGTCTTTCTCACTTTTTGAAGGATGTTTAATTTGACAGCGTTTTTCTCTCAAACGTTGAGGGGCATCATATGAATTGATTTGATTTGTAGTTGGCCATCGAATAAGTTCAAGTCATGGATTCTGAGAAACTGTACACACTCTTTTTGAATTTGACAAGGGGGACTGCGGACTCGCCAAATGAACTATGGTCATAATTTTGGTATCATTTCATGATTTTGGCTTTCTGAGCAGTTTTTCAAGAATTATATTTAGATTATTCTTGTTATTTGAAGCAGTTCTCCTAGTGTAACAGAAGCATGAATACACGTTTGTGTCGGAGTTCAACTAATGACAGGATTTGGTAATCATGGTGATTATTACAGGTGATCCTTTTGTCCAATTGGTAGGCTATATTATTCTTGCCTTGTGGAATTGTCGACGATCTCCTCACCAGGTTTATTTGGATTGATAGGATTTGCTTTGCATGCCCAACTATCAAACAGATCATTGGAATTTGAATAAGATAGCATAATTCATCACTGCACAAATATAGGGAGTATTTGGTTGGCGGCTGAAATCGAAATTGAAATGGATGGAAATTGAAGTTGGAATGGTCTATCTCCGGTCATGTTTGGTTCATGACCATAATAGGAATTGGAATCGGAATGTAGTGGATTAAGTTTGGAGGATTATAATAAGAATCGGAATTGAAATCATAATGAATTTTGAATATGAAAAAAAAATAAAGATTAGATTTAAGGGATTGGGTATTCCCATTCTCCTTTGAAATCAGAATGAAAATTGAGGCTCGTCTAGACCAAATGACTAGAATGATAGACACTCTCTCTCATTTCTATTCTGGAGTCCCAGTCCCCAACCAAATATGCCACACTAGCTTTTAGCCCATGCGTTGTAATGATTACGGAAAGGCTAATGCCACACTAACTTGTAGCTATTGTTAAAACTATGGTTATTTTTCCATCCAGTTGTCCGGTTAGATCACCAACAGTCCATTTAAGAGGGTCCAACCAATCAATGGTGGGTGAAATAAACAATTGAGAGGGCCCCACTCTAATACATGTATTGCCTCAGAAAAATGAAGAAATTTCACGCAAGAAAATTACACAGATGCTGCTTATGGACTGAACTGTATCTCCCGCCAACCAACTTAACCGTATTTCAAAAATTCTCAATATTACCCGCCCAAATCCCAAACACCATGAGTCCATGACACCCCTCTCTCTCTCTCTCTCTCTCT
>KE504636.1:3386397-3401569 GCA_000441515.1 Elaeis oleifera | reverse complement strand
ACCCCCTCTCTCTCTCTCTCTCTCTCTCCATGTCTGTGCTCCAAAACTTTCACCCCCTCTCCCACAATCTCCCCCAACCAAACCCCACCCAGCCACCGCCCCCCTCCAAATCTCCAAAACCCACAGCAAGCTCTCCCAAATCCATTCCCTTATCAAAACCTCTCTCATCCGAGAGAAGCATGCCCATTTGTGCACTGTTTGGTTGATATGTATGTTTATGAGGTCTTCAGGGGGTTTCATGATGAGGAGGTGCTCCTTTGGAATGCTGTGCTTGGAGGGCTAAAAGGAAGCACTTCATCTGTTCATCAAGATATTGGATGGTGGAACAAAGCCTAACAAGATCACCTTCATTGGTGTATTGTCAGCATGAAGCCATTCAGGCCTCATCAATGATGGCTTGCTGATAAAATGAAGATGGATGGAGGAAAACAAAGAAACATGGAGTATTACTAGAAAGAGGAAAAAACCAATTACAGCTCCTCAAAATTTGAATTGCTGCCATTCATACCTTTGTTGATTTTTCTAGTTCCTATTTCTCTATATTTAATGCATCTTTCCCTCCTTCTCACCTTCTGCATATTTCCTTTGCTTCTCTGGATCTTTGTTTTGTGCCATCTTCCCAAGCATTATTGAGTTACAACTTCTATAGCCTCCTTTTCTTGTTCTCCTTCGTTTTCTCCTATATTATTCAACTACAATACTGTAATATCTCGGACTTTCCATATAGCCCCTTACTCCTGCTTCCACGTCCTCTCTTCAATTTATCATACTGTCACCTATCACCCCTTATTCCTGTTCCATCATTCTTCTGTTAAATAATGCTAATGCTTTCAGCTCAGATTATGGTGACTACATTGGCTTTTTATAATGTCGCTGCTTTCAGCTTGATTTATGGTGACTACAACGGCTTTTTATTGTGCTACATCGGCTTTTTATTCTGCTACAACTTCTGCTATGGATTATCCTTTCTATGACAATAGCTTTACTTCATTCCATTACTATGGGCACTTGGTTGTTATGGTTATTATGGGCACCTAGTTATTATGGCCGCCTCATTCTCTTCATTCCAACTTGAATCTCCTGTGGCTCATCTTTTACATTGTCTGTCTCTTCAACCTACTTCAGGGCATGTATTCACAGTTTCAATGGTCTGCTGTGGCTTATATTTTCTATGGTCTTCCTCTTCAAGCTATTTCAGGACATGAGTCATTACGGTTATGTTACACAAGGCTATACATCTTATCTCTTTCCTCTTGCCGATATGGACTTCAATCAACTTTAGTTTCAATGAATGGTCTTCATCAAATCCAGCTTTCAGACTCCAGCACCTCACACTTTCTCAGGACATGGGTTATTATGGTTATGTTACAGAAGGCTATTCTTCTTCTCTCTTTTCTGCTACCGTATCCTTCTGTCGCTGTTGCACTTTTAGTGCTGGTTTGTGCAGCTGCTCTTATCTATCATTATCAATTATCTTCAGCTCCATGCAGGTTATGGACTTCAATCAACTTTTGCTCCATTTCAAACATCCTCAGTTCACAGTCTACAGCAGTTCAGTTTGTATTTTTTCTGGAGTGTGCTACCAATATTTGCAATCTGCTTTCTCACTGTGCCATATTTGTGCACTGTTCTTTCCTTTGTTAGTTGTTTATCCACTTCAATCTATGTTTTCGATGGCTGTACTTTGTTGTAAACGGATCTTCTCTTCTCCTTAATACAGCTGACATTATCAGTCATACAAAAAAAAAAGATGATGGCTTGCAGATTTTGATGGTATGGATCAAGAACAAAGATCACAACCTTGGACCAACCATCGAGCATTATGCATGTTTGATGGATCTTCTTGGCCATTTTTGGGTTGTTAGATGATGCGAAAAGGATCATCAAGACAATGCCCATGGCAGTCATGGCAGTGTATGGAAAGCCCTTCTTGATGCATACTGGCTCTCTGGTGATGCTGAACTGGGAGAGCAGGTAGGAATGATTCTACTAGATTTGGGGCCAAGGGATGATGGCAACGACATGGGTGTGTCAAATATTTATGCCACTGAGATAAGGTGGGGAAAGAGGAGCGAACAAAAGCTCCTGGGTGCAGTTCAATAGAAGTAAATGGTGTGGTTCACATGTTCATAGCTGGGGATTGATCTCATCCACAAAGTCAGGAGATATATACCTTACTGGATGAACTTTCTACAATTTGGTAGCAGTCATGACTTAGATAATTGCTTCTGCTTTTATGATCAGTATTTTGTTATAAATTTGAGGGAGTTGAAGTAAGCTGCCTTCAGTGGACTTGGTGGATTTTAGTGCTTCATTTAATGTTCGGAGTGAAGCCAGCAATGATATTATGGGTCTAATGAAAAGAATCACAACAATTTTAAGCAGTATTCATCTGTCAAAATTTGGACAAATGGATTAGACTTCTGGATTATAAATTGTTTATTCGGTTGATTCCCATATTTGATGAAGACTATACTTTAGCAGGAGCAAGGTCATAAACATGGAATATCATTCCTAATGTGAACAAGCTAACCATCACATTTCATGGTAGAAGATCAACTAATTCAGGTAATAGAAGCGATCAATAGCTTAGCTCTTGTTGCATGAGTGTATGAATGGAAGTTTCACAAGAGAGAGATATGGATAGGAGTGTGCTAAGACCGTCCGTATATGACAGGATAAAGAGAAAAAATGCTTGGATTATGGGGTTGCTTAGTTGGGGGAGAAGGGGTCCGGAATCGGAATGGAAATTAATAACTCCCATTCCAACTGTTTGGATGGGAGGAGTTTCATTCCAATTCTGATTCCGGGATGAAATAGGAATGGTCCAATCTACTTAAAATTCAATCTCCACTCTCTCCTATGGATTCAAATTTTCATTTCAATTCCGGTCACGAACCAAACCTTTCAAGGGATTTGGCTATTCTGATTCTCATTCCGATTCCAATCACGTATCAAGCACCCCGAAGTAGTACAGGATAAAAAATAAAGATATTTAGATTATAAATAATATTTAATTGCATTATGTTTGGATTGTGGAAATATGTTGAAAAGTGTTCTCATTGAACACATCAAGCACTTCATCAAATCCCTAAGGCCGAATTTGAAAAGGACTTGTAATCCTTTGAGCATGGGAGATAACTCCATTGGCAGTAAGATTACATGTCTCAAGATATAGATACTAGGCTCTTGATGTGCATTGAAATCAACTCTGGTCTACACCTACAGTGAGAACTTAGATTTCAAGCAACGCATGATCATTTCTGCGGATACCCCTCTGGGCACTGTGGCAATTGAGTGTCCCCATGGATTTGTGCAGTGTTTTGAGATGAGTCATGACCAGTATATGGATACATTATTGTCTTATGTTGTTGCCAATATGACCACTGCACATCAACGAGAGTTTAGACTCAACAGACATCTTTTTCCAGGAATCAACAGCTTTCTTACTGTCTTCATGTTAGCTATCAAAAGCCCAGGGACCTTGGTAGTCATTCCAACATCAAAGAGACGACTAGGGTAAACATAGCCTTTTGTCCCCTCTTGTTAGTACGTCAGAAAAGAGTATAGATTGAACAAACCAGCAAAGGAAAGATGACCCCGGTTCTCATGTTAATTATTAGAAGGCTGTTATGGGTAGAACTCTAGTCCCCTGTCTGAAGACACAGATAAATTCTGGTTATGACCGCCCTATGCATCGACCACGGACCCTCAGAATAGCCGCCGACCTTACATAGACTTCCGACTCTCCACCAGCATCTTCATCTATAAGCTACCGATCCAGGCTTAAGTTGTCGATCCCAACGACAACTGCCGACCCCAGCATTGGTGGTCGAAAAGTTTTCAAGCATTTCAGATTGTTGATCTATGCATCACTCACAAATAACATCCGGATATCGAACATCGATCCAAGAAAGATCCCAATCCTGAAGTCGTCTCTGATCACAGAACCTACCACCGATCCTCATCTCCGACAACACACGTGGTAGGACATCAAGCCATGTTCCCTTCGACCCCGGCGGATCATCATATTTAGAAAGATCGATGGAGAACCCTCATGCGGTCTCGTCAGATCATACTATTTGACATCAAATCATGCAACTCAGCATCAAATCACGCCATTTTTGAGGATTGCTGGCTATGCGTCGGACAAAGTCCAATCAAATCACGCCGCTTCTGAGAACGGGTGTCTGCACGTCGGATAAGATAACGTCAATCATCGAAAATCAAACCGAATATCTTGGAATGGTACGTCTAGAGAAGTCGGGATGGCCTCTTGCCATTTTTTTCTTTTATGATCCTAACATCAATTTATAAATAGAGATAATTAAAAGATCTCCAAGGTATGAAAAAAATCTCATGCGCGCTTTTTCTATCTGTTTCAGATTTTTGACTTAAATGTCAGAAGATCCCCATCAGAACTAATTTCGGTCAGAAATTTATTTATAATTTTGATTGCCGTCATCTCCCCTCAGACGTCGCCATATCTCAGCAACAGCAACTACTGTCCGAGTCAAAAATCTACTGCAACAAATGCCAAGGCCTTATAAGTAGCAATTAAATTATCGATTCCTCCAATCTGATTAATATAAGAGCCAGCTGGGCCGCTCAACCTGCAAAATTGCTATATAATCTGTGTTTAATCAAATCAAAAAAAAAAAAGAGAGAGAGAGAATCTAGATCTAGACTAATGACTCCTATCTCAATTGATGGGCACCTCTCTCAATTCGTAGGTGGTCCACTCTCTGAACCTTCATTTCATGATATGTTTTAAAATTCAAATCTATTTGTATTTAAGTATCTATTATTGTCCTTAAAAAATGCACGAGGCCCTGTTTGGCATCAGTTGCTGTTATTGCCCTGCCAGTGTCCAAGGATGGAGTCAACTTCAAACTTGAAATATTGGAAGAATAAGACAAAGGAGAGGCATGCATTACTCCACAGTTGAGTGAAGGTGAGGAGTCGTAGGAGTCTGGTGAAATAGTGGTATCAATAATTATACTCTGACATGGTGTGACACATTTTTTTGGAGCTTTTGGTCAGAGACGTGCCACGGTTGCCAAGGTGGATGCAGACAATGTCCAACAATCAGCAGCTTGCATTTGGCCAAACCTGCTTCGTTGATGAGCTTGAGAGAGGGGGGAATCCAGAACTCAATCAGAATAATGTGAACCAAAATTTAGACATGTTGGTTAAAAGGAATGGTCTTTGGATTATGAGAAACTACCACCAAAATATGAGACATGTCGGTTCGAATGGTTTTAGGATGTAAGAACCTAGCCTAATGACTTTGATCTAATTTAAGGTTTTACAACATTGTCGTTGTCATAGACATAGTCTGAACATGGATAAATATGTGTAGCCTGGCCACTTTATTAAGGGTGTAAATGACCACAGTTATCTTCCACTCGGATGATGTGATGTTTGTCGGCAAGTTCAATTGAAAATAAAATGTAAATAAATACTGTCTTTGAATAAAATCATGATTATGAATGTTAGGTTTGCATTAGCATTATCAGTATTTTGTATTATCACGGTGGTTACCGTGAGTATCTCGGATCGATGGTTATCGTAAGTGATTCAGATCGATATATATTTTATTCTGAACTGCCGTCACGGCCGTCAATTATTATGCAGAGCTGAGATGTCCGCATGGTCCGTTTAGCATACAAGCCACTCCTATTACTTCGATCGATTTATTCCTCGACGTGTGCAATAGCTATTCACCTTGAATGAACAAGTTCTGACGTAACTGACTCCTCTGATCTCGCGGAAGTAATTAAAGGCTAGATTATCTCACCCATAATGACATGTCTAACGATCCTGCAATCTCGGGATCACACAATCATGCAGCTGTGCAACCAGCTGTTCGACAGCCTTCTATATAAACAACCGGAGCTCCGAGGACCGGAGGTAAGCCAATCAATCTCTTTTAGAGAATTCGTTGCTACTTCTTTATTCTCTACCTTTCTGACTTAGCATCGGAGGGTCCTCACCGGAGCCACAACCTCTGGTTTGGACTAATTTTCAGGTCACTCCAGCGCCAACAATCCTACGCAAGGCTCAGTCGCCCTCTTTCTAATCTCGATCAATTTCAGTAGCAACAGATGGAAGAAGGGCCAACACTCGCATCATAGCTCCTAGACGAACATCTTTCCGACTCTTCACCGCCGTCGCCTCCCACCAGGTGGTAGGCCAAGCCAACAACCAAGTGCAGCCAATGGCGTCAGAGGTTCGACCACCAGCCCAACTGACCTAGCCAGCACCAATCACAGCTGACCAGTTCAATCAGCTTTCCAGCAAGTCCAGAGTGTGAAGACCGCAATCTAGGCGGTCCAAACTTTCTTGCACCCTTCAGACGATGCTGCAACCTGCTCAGGCTGCCCCTGCACCCTTTCCAGTGGTGCAATCTGCAATTCCCTCAGTGGCGCCATCCATGCCTCTCGCAGTGACACCCCTACAGAATCTTGTTCTGAACTCGACTCTGCAGCCGTCGCTTCAGCCAGAGATGCAGATGCCTCCTCGAAATCTGGAGAGAAGGTCGACTGATCAGAGCCGTCCTAGGGTCCAACAACTAGCCAGGCGGCGATCTCCAAGTCCACGATCGAGGCATGATTCAACCCCTGATCACCATTCTCCTCTGTGCTCTGAGGCTTGCATCATCCGAGATCTCGACATCGAAAGGCGGTTCCAGGCGCTCGGCTAACAATTAGACAAGAAGATAGAAAATACTCTCAATAATAATAATTCTTCGGCACTACCTTACGAGAGGTTTAACAGCAAGCCACCCTCATCCCGAGGATCATATAGGAGCCGCTCCCCCTGCACTTTAAATTGCCTCGGCTGGAGGTCTACGACGGGACCACCGACCCCATCGATCATCTGGAGATCTTTAAGGTGACAATGCTCCTCCAAGGAGCATCAGATGCAATCCTCTGTCGGGTGTTCCCTCCGACCTTTAAGGGGCCGCTCGACAGTGGTATTCAAGCTTGAAGCTGGCCTCCATCTATTCTTTCAAGATTTGTACTGATCCTTCATCGGTCATTTTATTAGCAATCAGCGACAGCAGAAGCGGTACGACTATCTCCACACCATCAAGCAAAAGGAGGGTGAGTCTATCCGTGCTTTTGTGAATAGATTCAACGTGGCGACCCTAAAGGTCTACGACCTGGATCAGTTGACTGCGATGGTCACGATGATGGGCGGCCTACTGAAAAATGACTTGAAAAAATTGTTGACCAAAACTTATCCCAAAAATTTTTCGAATATGCTTGTCCGTGCGGAGAAGTATGCACGCATGGAGAAAGCCTTTGCTGATGATCCCCCTATCGATTCTATTGCAGTAGGATCGAACAAGGAGCGCTCCCCAAAGTGGAAAGAAAGAACCTACCAACGCTCTTGGTCTCCATTCCAGAGGCAAAAAAATAGGGACTGAAACCATCGATCTCGAAGTTCTCTAAGGAGGGATAGACAGCCCTCACCTCCTAGGCGTTACAATAACTACACACCTCTGACCGTTCTCCGGAGTGAGATGTTGATGCAGATACAGCCTAAGCTACCTGAGCCTCCTCAGATGCGAATGAAATCAGAGCGCCGTCGTGACCCCAATAAGTATTGTTTTACCATTGTGACCATGGTCATGATACTGAAGATTGACATCAGCTCTACGATGAGATTGAGAGGCTCGTCAGACAGGAGAGGCTGAATCACTTTGCTCGGAGGGTGGTGCCTCAATATCAACCTCTGAGAATTCAACAGTCGCTTCTTTTATCTCAACAATCGTTTCCTCTACCTCAGCCGCAGCCAGCACCGATGCAACAGGAGGGACGGTATGTGGGGGGACAGGCAGTGGAAGAAAAGCAATCCATCCGTAGAGAGATCCACATAATCACTGGGGGGCGTTTGAGTCGGCAGAGCCCCCGGAGGCGAAGAGGTCGAGGCTTGAGGATGAGCGGGAGGAGGCTATCATCTACACCTAGCATGATGCAGAGGGTGTCCTAGCCCTACATAATGATGCGGTGGTTGTAATAACGAATATCGCCAATTTCAATGTACACCATATTTTATTGATAATAGAAGCTCAGTAGATATCTTGTATTTTACTGTCTTCACCCAAATGGAGTTCACACCTGACCAGCTGAGTAGATTCGACATCCCGATCCAAAGATTCTCCGAGAGCTTAGTGATCTCGGAGGGAATGATCAAGTTACCTCTCACCATGGGTACTCCACCCTGGTGAATGACAATTTAAGTTAACTTCTTGACCATCCGAGCTTGTAGACTTTAAAAGCTATCGTATCAAGCTACCACCTAATGGTGAAGTTTTCGATCAAGAATGGAGTAGGGCAGATCCGAGACAATCAGACCATGGTCCGAGAATACTTTGCCACTAAGCTCTGAGTAAAGGGCCAACTGGCCCAGACGGAGGTCCAACCTGAGCTCCCGATAGGGCTGGACGTCCGTGATGACCTGATTGAAGTGCGTTCCCAACCGATCGAGGACCTTTTGAATGTCCCGCTGGAGAAGGAGAACCTAAACTGGACAATGAAGATTGGCTCGTGCTTGAATGAGGTAACCAAAAGTCGGCTAACAGCTCTTTTACAGAAGAATACAGATCTCATCACTTGATCGGCTGCAGACATGCCTAACATTGATTCAGAGGTGATATCCCATCATCTAAGGATGAATCCAACCCATCGTCTAGTGAAGCAAAAGAACAAAGTTTATCCCGAAGCACCAAAAGGCCATAGCTGAAGAGGTGGACAAGCTACTCAAGGCTGATTTTATTAGAAAGTCATGTATCCGGACTGGCTAGCCAATGTTGTCTTGGTCAAAAAGGCAAACGAAAAGTGATGCATGTGCATCGACTTCATCAACCTCAACAAAGCTTGTCTCAAAGACTGCTACCCTTTATCTCGGATCAATCAATTAGTGGATGCCACCTCTGGGCATGAGCTCCTCAGCTTCATGGATGCTTTCATCGGTTATAATCAAATTTGAATGGCACCTGAAGATGAGGAGAAAATAGCTTTTGTCACTGAACATGGACTTTATTGTTATAGGATGATGCCCTTCGGCTTAAAGAATGTAGGGGTTGCCTATTAGCGGTTAGTGGACAAAATCTTCAAACATCAACTGGGCCGCAATATGGAGGCGTATGTTGATGATATGCTTGTCAAGAGTCGAGCTGCCCTGGATCATATTGCTGACCTCTGAGAGACTTTTGGTACTCTCCATCATTTTGGATGAAGCTGAATCTAGTGAAATGTGCTTTCGAAGTCACCGCTGGCAAGTTTCTTGGGTTCATGATCTCTCGGAGAGGCATGGAAGCGAATCCTAAGAAGATCAAGGTGGTCCTTGAGATGGCACCATCGAAGACTATCAAGGAAGTGCAGCGCCTCACTAGTAAGATCGTCTCGCTCAATCGCTTTGTCTCCAGATTGGTTGAGAGATGTCTCTCCTTCTTTAAAACTCTCAGACAGCCAAGAGATTTTTAGTAGACCATCGAGTGCCAGAAAGCATTTGAAGAGTTGAAGCAGTACCTCAGCTCCCACCATTGCTCTCGAAGCCTCAACCTGACGAGAAGTTATTTCTTTATATCGCTGTCTCCCCTATCGCAATCGACTCAATCTTGGTTTGGAAAGAAGGATGAGTGTAAAAGCCTATGTACTACACCAGCAAAGTCCTCCATGATGTAAAGACCAAATATTCTAAACTTGTGAAGTTGATTTTTGTACTAGTCATCATGACGAGGAAGTTGCATCCTTATTTCCAAGCTCATCGGTGGTGCTGCTTACTAATCAGCCAATTAAAGCCGTTCTCCACCCCCCGGATATCTTGGGCGGATTGCAAATGGTCTTTGGCACTCGCTGAGTTGGATGTGCAGTACCATCCGCAGCCTTCCATCAAGGCCCAAGTACTGGCAGATTTCATCCTCGAGTGCACCATTCCAAATGGGGAGGCTCGAGGGTTGCAAGGAGCTCAAAAAAAGGGAAGAACTCAGGGTCCAATGAAAGCTCGAGAGGCGAGGAGGTGGACATAGGATCTGATCTAGAGGAGCTCTGGATGCTGCATGTTGATAGCTCGTCAAGCACAATGAGAGCATGAGCTAGCCTCATTCTAATCAGTCCTAAAGGAGAGGTAGTAGGATACGCCTTACGCTTTGACTTCTCCGCCACTAATAATGAGACGAAGTATGAAGCTCTACTTTTTGGCCTCAAAGTGGTGAGGGTAGCGGGGGTCCAACATCTGAAGATTTTCAGCGACTCCCAATTAGTAATTGGCCATATCAAGGACGGCTATGAGGCCCGAGAGTGAAAAGATATCTCCAAAAGGTAAGGGACTTAACCTCGACCTTTTTGAGCTTTGACATTCAGTAGGTCCCTAGAGCGGACAATGCCAAGACATATGCACTATCGAAGCTGGCAGCATTGCTACCCATTGACTGGGAGGAAGGGACTTATTTCGAGGTACTGAAAATCTCGAGCCTCGAAGAGCCCCTCGCTATTCAACAAATTGATGAAGACTCTTGCTGGATTGACCCTCTACTCAAATATCTGAGGTCGGACAAGCTATCGTCCGATTGTAAGAAAGCTCGAAAAGTAAGAAAGCAAGCTGCTCGTTTATCCTCTACAATGACAGGCTGTACAAGCAGTTCTTCTCCCTGTCATTATTGAAATATTTACATCCATCTGAGGCAGATTATGCATTACGGGAGGTCCATGAAGGCATATGTGGGAGCCATTTGGGGGTTAAGTCCCTCTCCTACAAGATTCTTCGTCAGGGTACTGCTGGCCAACCATGCAACAAGATGCAGGCAAGTTTTCAGAAAGTGTGATCATTGCCAAAGGATTTTAGTATCTAGCATCAGCCGGCAGCATCTTTGACTCCTATCAGCTCTCCTTGGCCGTTCGTTCAATGGAGGATTGATATTCTTCGTCCTTTCCTCTTATATCAGGTCAGCATAAATTTTTTCTGATAGCCATCGATTATTTTATAAAGTGGATCGAAGCCAAACCTCTGGTCCGCATAATAGAGGCCAAAGTAAAAGATTTCATCTAGAAATCTATTATCTGCCACTACGGTCTCTCCAGAATATTGATCACAAACAATGGTAGATAGTTCAGCAGTTTCTGACTCTATGAGTTCTGCAGGGAATATCAAATGAAACATTGTTTCACTGTGGTAGACCATCCACAGGCAAATGGAGAGATAGCAGTGACCAATCAAACCCTCCTGCAAGGCTTAAAGGCCAGAATCAATCGGACTGGGGGATCATGGGTCGACGAGCTTTATCATGTATTGTGGGCCTATTGGACCACCCAAAGGCTCCCAACTAGCGAGACCCCTTTCAACTTGGTACTCAGGATTGAGGCGGTTATTCCTGTAAAATTCAGGCTTCCTTCCCTTAGAGTTAAGGAGTACAATAAAGATACCAACTTAATCTAGCTATGGGCTAACCTCGACTTAATTGAAGAAAGCAGAGAGCGTACCGTCATGAGAATGACTGCCTATCATCAGATAGTGGTCAGGTATTACAACTCCCATGTTAAACTGAAGGAATTTTTGATGATCTGATATTGCGGCGGAATGAGGTTTCGTAGCTCATTGAGCAGAGAAAGCTATCACCCAACTGAGAAGACCCTTATCAGATGGATAAAGTAGTACGTCCTAAAACTTACAGGCTCAAACAGCTTGATGGGCACCAATCTCTAGGCCATGGAACTCGGTTAACCTCTGTATGTACTATCAATGATGTTGTAACATCTTTTTATACGAAGGAGCCTTCAAGTTCACCAATTTATGCTGGCACGAAGGCATCCCAAAAGTTTAAATCTCTTTCCAGTTAACTTCACAGGTTTCTTTAGCCGTGACTAGTCGACTCACGGAGGATGATCCGGGGAGACCTCCACGACTTAGAGGCAGGGCTACTTAGAAAACCCCTACAAAGCCTAAGTTGCACGAGAAGTGAAGGGAGACCCTAAAGGACTTCCGGAGGGCTAACTAACTGACCCTCAGAACGCCACCTCTCGTATGAAAATGAGAAATGCACAAAATGCTGCAGGCATATGATGCCTCTCATGAGGGCTAACTAATCAGACCCTCAGAATATCGTCGAGGAGAGCACAAAATGTCGTAGGCACAAGATGTCGCAGGCACACGCCGCCTCTCATACAAAGATGAGAAGTGCACAAGATATCACAGGTACAAGATGCCACAGGCACACAATGCCTCTTGTGAGGGCTAACTAACCAAATCCTCAGAACGCTGCTAAAGAGAGCACAAAATATCATAGGTACAAGATACCGTAGGCATGCACCGCCTCTCGCGTAAAGAAAAGAAATGCACAAGATACCGCAGGCACAAGATGCTGCAGGCACACGATGCCTCTTGTGAAGGCTAACTAACCAAACCCTCAGAATACTGTCGAGGAGAGCATAAGACACCATAGACACAAGATGCTGCAGGCACACACTGCCTCTTGCGCGAAGACGAGAAGTGCACAAAATGCTGCGGGCACAAAATGCTGCGGGCATAAAATGCTACAGGCACACGATACCTCTCATGAGGACTAACTACCCAAACCCTCAGAACACCGTCGAAGAGAGCACAGGATGCCGTAGGCATAAGATGCCGCAGGCACATGCTGCCTCTCGAATCAAGATGAGCTGAGCCTGCCACTCATAAGACAAATTGAGCATAGACTGCTTCTCATGATCCGAGCCCAACATGAATAGCTACTCACATTATGAGTTGAGCACTAGCCACCTCTTGAGCAGAGTGGTCTCTGCTTTCTCCAACTATTCTCCATCAACCCCGATATATAACGACTTGCAGGTTGGTTCGAGACACTACCTAATCAAGACTCCTAGATTGGAGCGAGGCTAACTAAATTTCTAAGGTTGAAGCTGCATGCGACTAAAGTAATCCTGGGCTCCTTAAGTCAGACCTAGCCTCTGTATGCTAAGCCAGAACGTAAGCACAGACACAAGACACAAGCACGATGAAAGCAAGATAATTTTCATTATTTGAAGTATTTACAAAGGTGGGTGCCTCGAGCACTGCCTTACAAAAAAAAGAGAGAAAATAGAAATCAGACAAGGTAGCTCAATCCTCGTCCGAAGAGGTTTTCACCTCCTCATCACTATTGCCAATCTGGATGCCGTGAAGTTTCAGATATGGCATTATCTCCTGTAGGTGGGTCTTGCAGTCATCAAAGCTCTGGACGAAAGCATCAGTAGCAACATTGAGCACCTCTCTCCTGTACTCCACAGAGCCTTAGAACTCTACAATGCAGCACACCCAGACCGCAGGAGGAATAGACTCGAACTAGGGGGTGAGCCAGCCCCCAGGAGGTGAAGGAGAAGGCATCCTGCGAGAGGAGGATGCATCGGGCCACCTGGCTCTTTCTTTCTTTCGGGCCACATATCTTCTGTTCACCTCCCTTGCGAAGGCATTCCGCTCCTTCACCCATCGTTTGACCTCCTTCAAAGACGAAAACCTTAGAGGTGATGACATTGCAGCAAATGAAGAGGGAGATTTCTGTAGAAAAGAAAGTTAGGGCTCCTTCATTGAAGGGAAGGAAACTGTTTCTCTTTGAATGACCCAGGTTGCATCTAAAAATTTTTCTATTAATCTATATGAATAAAGATCAAATTCTTATCTGATTAGCAGTGAAACCAGAGATCAAATTTTAATAATCTGAACTAAACCTTCGTGGAGGCCTGAAAGTGCAGACCCTCTACTTCGCATGCATGTCAGATATCGCAGAAAAGCAGGATGAACTCCGATCTTCGCAGTCCAATCAAACGAAGAAGGAGATGTACTGGTGTGACACCTCACACCAACAGGTGGGACACCTCACACCAACAGGTGGGACGCCTAAGGAGGGCCCACGCCCAAAAGAGGAGGGGCGGCACCAAAGGGGAGAGGCTAAGAAGAAGAAGGACTTCTCTCTTCACATGCCTGTCTCTCTCTTTCTATCTTCTCTCAATTTGATTTGTTTGCTATTTTTGCTATGCATCCATAGGTAGAGACCCTCTCTATTTATACATGATTTCTATGACCCAATAAGTATAAGAGTCCTAACTCAAATCTGGTTTAAATCAATTCAATACTCATGAAAGAAGGATTCCTATATGAGATAGAATTGCCATCACATATGACAACCAAATTGCATCCAATCTCTCACTCACATGAGATGCCTCAAACCAGCAGCATTGCAGGTGTTGGTCATTCTATATGAGAGGAGAATCTCAGTGCAAGAATGATTTTTCATATCTCATCTAAAACAGATCCGATTCGGATCCAATTCGAAGCTGGTTCGAAATAATTTCGAAAAGCTGTCAATCCCAAACTCTTTAAAATTTTTTACCAAGTCTAACTTAAATTTTAGATCCAATTAAGCTTAATTAATTTAGATATAATTTAAATTAATTAATATTTAAATTCAATCTTTCATATGCTCTATGGATCATAGATCAGAAACTGTTCATCTCCGAGATCGAACCTGAATCTCATATGTAGTGCTAGCTAGACATAGTCAACTCTTTAATTCTGTTTGACCTATAACTTAATTCTCAATCAAGTTAGCTTATATATTCAATCAAGTCAAGTACTTCCAATTTAGACATACAAATATAGGTCAATTTCTTCCTACTTTGTCTGACTTGTGTGCGTGGCTTTATAGGTTCAAACACTAAGTCGGTAGCATAGGAATTAATTCTTGCACTAATCGAGATACCATCTAGCAATAGTTTCTGATATCTAGATAGGTCAAATTATTGTAAAAGAATATTTCAGAATCTATACACATGGTTACCGCATAATTCATCCTTTTGACTCTGAATACTCTAGGATGGTCTCAGGTTAACTGTCAACTGAGATTGCTTCATCCACATTATATTTCAACCTTTCAAATCTATCTCATGGATTATCCTGATCAAGATTTTTTTAAATTGAAATACAGCAATACATCAACTTCAATAATCTGGAGGGTCAATCCCATCTTGATCCACACACAAACTTTATAAGTACTTGACTATACCCAGTAGCCTTCCGTCACTGCATTAGAAATCCAGATAGTCCGGCATCAAAGCACAGTGAGTTGCTTACAAGTCACTATGATGATCTCAAGTCTAAAAGATACTTATACCATGTGTTTCGCTAGCAG
>KE504636.1:3343717-3364094 GCA_000441515.1 Elaeis oleifera | reverse complement strand
GCTTCATCCATATTGTATTTCAACTTTTTAATCTATCTCATAGATTATCCTGACCAAAGCTTTTCTAAATTAAATACAGTGATACATCAACTTCAATAATCCGAAGGAGTCAATCCCATCTTGATCTATACACAGACTTCGCAAGTACTTAACTGTACCCAGTAGTCTTCCGTCACTATAATAAAATTCAAATAGTTTGGCACCAAAGCACAGTGAGTTGCTTGCAAGTCACTATGGTGATCTCAGATCTGAAAGACACTTATATCCATATGTTTCGCGAGCAGCTCTTGATAGCAGAATGCTCAGCAGGTGAGTCATTTATTCAGTGACGATGTACTTCTACATCTCATCTGTATGTCATACCAGTGTCACCATACTCTTTGATTAAGAGGACAACCAACCCATATGGTATATAATGATTTTCACTCGATAAACGTCATCGTCCTGTAATGACATATCATTTGATCGTGAATATGTTTAAGAACTATACAATAAATCTTCTCTTTATCGTATACTAACATAGTTCTAAGGACTTCATCACAGCACAAGAGTTCAAGGAAGATGTAACTTTATGATGAAAATATCAGAATAACTATTATTCATTAATCAATAACTCATATACAAAGAGAAACTCAATCGTCACATGATTGATTTTATGACACAATTTCCAACACCTTCGCCCTTGGTTCCCTATTTATAGACGCCAACATCCGCATCAATCGTCAATCGATGGCCGAAAAAAGTATAGCTATCCATCAAGCAACTAAGTACTTTTCTACTATTAGAAATAAATCCTGATGACACTTCACGAACCGGGGCATGGCCATGTGGCATGCCTTTACACCTCCTGTGCTCTCTCTCAGGCATAATCTTATCAAAAAAGTCAGTGGCCATCATTCTCCATGATTGTCTGCATTAAAAGAGTAGAATGAAGTTACTGCTCAGCTAATCACCTCAGAGCGATATTATTAACTAAGTGCTCTAAAGCGGCATTAACAAATGATCACCGTGAATCGGCATGCACAAGTAAAAAGGGCAAAGTATGATTAAGATAAATTTATTATTTCTCTTAAGTTTTTACAATAGCCATGAAGGGTCCTACTACAAAAGAAAAAAACAAGAAGGCTACAAAGCAGCTCCTGGAGCTGAGGCACCTACCACGGAGACATCCGCTATGGTAGGATCTCAGATTTCATCTAAAAAGTTCAAATTCAATTTCGGATACTTGACGGTGACTCTGTCCCTGATTGACTGCTTTCCAGCGTCATAGACATCAGCAGAATATTCAGCTTTTTCATCCTCATACTCCTCTGAGGTTCGAAAGTCTTCAACAGTCTTGAAAGCAGCCTCCGCTGCCTTCTTCTCTGCTGCCTCCAGTTGGGCCTCGAGCTCCTTTATTCTCTCCAACAATCGAGAGTTCTCCTCGACAGTTTCTCTTAATGCAGCTTCAGCATCCTCAACTCTTCTATCAGTGGTGTCGACTCTCATGGAGGCCTCTCCAACTTTTCTTTCACCCTTCCTCTGTATGCTTTTGAGCATCCTAATCTCGAGCTCAAACTTCTTTTCTCCTTCACGAGCTCATGAGAACTCTCTATGTACCCATTTAAATAATGGGTGCGCTGGTAAAAAAAAAAGACCTTTGTAAATGAACACTAAACATATATACAAAGTAAATAAAATTACAGAAGCTTCAATATATCCGGATGAGGCAGTTCACAGCTACTTTTCTCATCTCCTTCCGAGAGATGTTTAGCAGCTTATTTGCGTTAGTAGGAAGGAGCATCCCAGAGAGCAACTCACTCGCCAACTTGAGGTCCATCAAGGCTAAAGCCTCGAGCCTTAGAGTGGTCGGTGCAGCTCCAGATGCACTGACCACCTCAGCTGTCACCTCACTTGAGGAGGGATCAACAATGGGGGATACTGGTTGAGCCAACGAACTTGGAGGAGTGGGTAAGCTCAGAATTACCTCCTCCAAACCTTGGTCTGCCTGGCCTCCCGATTGCTCGAGATAGCCGAGGCAACAGGCGAGCCACCGTGCACCTGCATGATTCCAGAGTCGCTAACGCAAAGAGGCTCGAATTCTTCTGACTCTAGAGTTGGCTGCGTAGGACTCCCAACTCTAACACGGATGCTTCGCCCACCTGTGGGCTCAGCTATCCTTTTTCGTAGGACCTTCTTCTTCATTTTTTTCGATGGACTTAGGCTCTTCCCAGCAACCACCTCTACAACCGAGATGATCAAATTATCAGAGGAGTAACGAAATTAAAGAATTCAAGGCCTAAGCAACCGACCCACATATATCTTGGGGAGCAGCCTGGCTGATGCCGATATTGAATAGTATCTGGGTCGATAACAGCTCTTTCAGATCTGGAACCTTGAAGCCATGCAGAATTGCCAAATCCTGCTCCAAGTGCCCGTTCGTCGAGGGCTGTTTTAATGCGTCCTCTTATGGTTCGCCCTAGGCGACAAAGCCCCATTCTTCGCCTGACGTCTGAGAGACGAAGATGAACTACAGTTTCTAATCGTAGATGGCAAAAGCATGCCCAAAAATGATAAATGAAAGCCATACTTCCTCTTCCATGGCATCACGTACCACCATCTGCGTGAGTCCGGGTGCCATCTAAGGCTGAAAAGGAAGCGAAAGAATGCAACGCTGGGATTGATCCCAGCCAAGACACATACTGCAGCGAAGCCGCAAATATGCTGTCATGCATTCGACACAACCGTGCATGGCAATATCTCGAAGAACCGGAGGAGTGTCACAAAGAAGGGATGGAAAAGAAGTCACAACCCTGCCTAGAAAACTCCTCATAAAGGTCATCCATCCCAGAGGTGGTTGGCAAACTTGGTTGTCTGGATCCGAAACTTCTAGCTAGAATGTCGGAGGGATCTAGTACTATTCATGAAGCACTACTATGTCCCTCTCAGAAAACTCGGATCGAAATCCTAGTGGCACAAAGTCAGAATCTCTAGAGGCCATTTCTCTCACCTAGGAAGAAAAATACAAAGGATATGATGGAAGAAAGAAGAAGCACCTACGCCAAAAGAGAAGGAAAAAATGATCACAAACTCTGCAGAGCCTATGTCTGGTCTTGTCTGAGGCTTTAAATAGTTCTTCGATCAGCAAAACCTTCAAAGGCCATCTTCCATCAGTGCATTAATTGCAGGAGACGTGAATCGATGGAAGATAAATGCGCGCACGACGTGTGACGACCACTGACGGATATAATTTCTGTCATCGATTTGGTAGTTAAAGCCAATGGTAGACAAATTATACTTTATGCTACTTTTGAGGGGACGTGCGGAGATGTGCACCAATACCTTCATGTGGACATAATTCGAATTTCAGTCTTTTCAAAATCTGTATGATAAGTATGAGATATTTGGCCCGGATCGAAATTTGAATTATAATTTATATTGCATTTTATGGTTCTAACCTTAGCTAAATTTAATTTAGCTCAATTTTTAGCTGAGATTATGACTCGGCCCATGCCTTGCTCGAAACATGGCCCGGATTATGCACTTGCTTAAATTATAACCCTAATCAAGTTTTATGATTTCAAGTTGTAGCCGGGTGCCTAGTATGTATTTATACTCGATTAGTATGCTTCAGAGCATGACTCGTATCTATCCATATATGGAATCAAAAATAAATGCATTTATATGTTCCTATGAAAATTCTGTTACAAGACTGGAAGGCTCAGATTATAAAAGATAAAAAAAAAGAGAGAGAAGATGCAAATCACTGCTTGGACGCATCACCAGGACAACTATCTCTAGAACAGTCTTCTTCGGCACCAACATCTCCCTCGATCTGGACAGCTGCATTGATTATACTCGTCTCTATAGGGAAGTGGGATGCCCTCGTAAATCTCTCTGCATTATCTGCCATCACAGCCAACAAACTCTCATCCAGATAGTCGGTTTGCAGGGGCTCGACATGGACTGGGGAGAAATACGCCCAGGTGATGGTTCTACACTTCTCGAAACCCATGAAAAATGTTGTCTTGCAAGTTTGGATTACGATTTTTACTTCATCCTTAGCCAACCGATTTTTTCTGTTTTCAATATTTTTTAATAAAAGCCCCTGCTCTATGAATTTGCCCTAGAGGAGTTTGTGGTTTACCTTCTTTTCCTCCAACTTCTTCTTTAAATGCTCCACCTCCGTCAGGATCTCTCGAGTTTCAGCAGGTATCTCTGGAGATACCTTGACCCCTTTAGGAGCAGAGCGCCCATCTCTCTGAGGCGTTCTTTCTCTACGGCTCGTCCCTTCTGAAGTTCTGGCCCTCTTGGATGGGCCCTTGCTAGGACTCCTTTGAGAATGAGTTTCGAGGAGGGAAGGATCTTAGCTTCTTCTTCCCTCGAGTATCCTCCTTAGTTGCTCCAAATCATCAAGGGTCCAGTGACAGTCTCTCTCGGCCTCTAACCTCTGTCTCTCGAGACCTTCAATCTGTCTATCAAGACCTTCGACCTTCCTTTCGACTTTAGATCTCTGCTGCTCGAGAGCCTCAATTCACTTTTCAACCTGTCTCAATTTCTCATCTCGACAACTAATTATCTCTCGGGCTTCATGGAGGGCCTCTTCAGAAGAGTCGAGCTCCTTTGTCAGCTCATCATTCTTGCTCTCCATCTACTCCAATTGATATCTCAACAAGTCAATCTCCTCCCTCGCCGCCATAAGTTCCAAGGATGGATCATCAGGGTGGAGCCGATAAATTAGCAAGGTAATGTCCCACCTGTGTAAAATTTTATAAATGAACATCAAAAATGTTGCAGGTGGTAGAAGATTGAAAGAAAGTATTTTGAGATCTTATACCTGAATGAGAGATCTAAGGGCACCCAACATTTACTGCTGCGCTCTTCGTCCATCCAAAGGGTGCCCCTTGAACAGAGGAAGAAAATCCCTTGGGAGTCTTGCCATGGTATGGAGATCCTTTATCGCTGAGGGAGCAAAAGACACCGGCTGCGAGGGATCTGCATGAAGGATAGCCATAGGGGTACATCGAGCAGCCATCACCAACTCTTGGGACTCATCGATCTCCATGCCTGCTTCTAGCATCCCTTCGAGAAGATTGGCCGTGCCCTCTGCTCGTATCTCCTCCGTCGAAGCTCCTGACGGGCAGTTGCTCGCATCCTCTCTCTGTGCTTGCTCCACCAATGTCTTCTCTAAGGGGATTTCTTCGAGTGTGATTGCCGCGACCATCGGCAAAGAAATCACAGGCTCGATAATCAAAGTGGAATTCTCATTTATCCTAACCATAGGTTTCGATTCGACGGTCGAAACCTGAATATCACCCATCATCGGAGCCGGTGGACCAGCGGGTAGAACCCTGACCTGCCTCTTACAGGCCGATATCAACTCAAGCCTCTTCACGCCATGGGGATCTATCTCGCTTCCAAAAATCACAATAGATGATCAGAGCAGGAGAAGGTTACTATCACCTTTCGACATCCTTGAAGTACAAATTTAAAGGAGGGAAGGAATAAAAGCCACAGCTGGATAATTAAATTTGCGAAAGGACCGTCGTCTAAATGGTTCCATCGGTCACAGCCATCCGCATCAATTGTGCTAAGATGACGTCACTCGCTTTAAATATTGAAGACAGGTGTGAATACAGAGGCGCTTATGCCTCTGGACCCGAGGTACTTTTGGGATGCTCCTTTCGTCCGACTCTCAAACTCAAAAATAGGAGAATAATGTTACGATGGTTACCATGAGTACCTCGAATCAACCATCACCGTGAGTGACTCAGATCGACATATACTTCATTCCGAGCTGCCGCCACGACCGCCAACTGTTATGCAGAGCTGAGGTGCCCGTGTAGTCCGTTTAGCATACGAGCCGCCCCTATTACCTCGATCGACTTATTTCCTCGACGTGCGCAATAGTTATTCACTCCGAATGAATAAGTTCTGGTGTAACTAACTCTCCTGATCTGTGGAAATTATTAAGGGCTGGATAATCTCGCCCACAATGGCATGTCCAATGGTCTTGCAATCTGAGAATCACACGATCTCACAGCTATGCAATCAGCTATTCGACAGCCTTCTATATAAACAATCGGAACCCCGAGGATCGAAGGTAAGCCAATCAATCCCTTTCAGAGAATCCGTTGCTGCTTCTTTATTCTCTACCTTTCTGACTTAAGCATCGAAGGGTCTTCGCTGGAACCACAACCTCCAGTTTAGACTTATTTTGTAGATCACTCTAGTACTAGCAACCCTACGCGAGGCTTAGTCGCCTTCTCTCTGACCTCGATCGATTTCAGCTGCAACACATATTATTGCAATCCATCATTATTCCTAGAGGTCCCAACATAGTTGTTCTAATAGTATATTTGCAGTTAAATTACAAACTTGAGATCATTGGACATGAACTTGGTCCTCTGCAGTGAACTAATAGTGGAATTCTGGCGTGGAAAAATACAAGATGTGCTTGGAGGTGCACAAAGATTGAACTTTAATATGAAAAGTTATGTGAAATAGTTAGTAGATCATTCTTTCATTTGATAATAATAATCAAAAATAATAATCCTTATGTTTGGCTAAGCCTGGAGAAGGAACTAAATCTAAGCATGTCGATTGAAGCACGCACAGGCTATCGCCTAGTCATCTTCCATTCTTCTTCCCTTTTTGCCAAACAATTGTTTATATAAACAAATAATTTAAGGAATATGCTTACAACCATGGGTTGTCACCAAATTCGATTCAATTTTCTAGCAGGGCTCAAGTATCCCAAGACTCCACAGATCCAGTTCAGGGTGGAATTTTATAATGCTGGAACTAAAAACAAGCTAGAAGGTTGCTAGAATATGAGCATAGAAGCTCATGAAATAATGATAATGGTTTCCAAGCTCTCTTTTCCAAATGAAAAGGATAATGATTTCCTAATTCCCCTGCATGAGTCATGAAGACTAATTCTCTCAATAGAATGCCAGATCCTTCACTCGAAAACTAGTGCTAATTTTTCTGGGAAAACAATCGCATTAATAACCCTAAAATATGTTTTTAAAAAATTAGAAGGAAGTAATCTTCGCCTTTTTTTTTAATTCCATATTCATTCCATTCTTTAGATTGACTCCAACCAGAAATTGAACCTTCCCCCTGTTGCCCAATTGGCAGGAGAACATGTCCAGCTTGGAATGAGACAAATCAGCTCAGAATGGAAGTCGATCACCGACTCTACAGACACATATAAAGCACAACTGTACTTTGTAGCAGATCGAAATTGAAAGATCTCTTATATGAGTAGGATCAAATCTATGCTGTAGATTTTGTTGCTCCACTAAACTAAAGGCAAGCCACATGGTGGAATCCATCTAAGATCTTCCAAAGCACATGACAACATGACTACTTTTACAATGAAATTATAACCAAAATGATGATGTGATGTGCTTTTCACATGGTCGCAGAATGGGTTGGGAACAGTGAATCCGTACTTCGAACCATACCAAATCTCTTTCACAGAAAAAACTTGAAACTGATGGGGACGCATGAGAATTCAGAATTAGAGACATCTCATAAAAATTTAAACAGTATTAGTCTGATTTTATGAGTTCATTGCCATTTTAATCCAAGTAACATATTATGTTTCCAACCTCAACCTCTCCTTCATCAGCACATTTGCCTTCCATGGTGATGTTCATTAATTATATCCATCTCAAATGGATGGATCTAACTTTATGTTCCCATGACTAAGCTCCTACCAGACCCGACCAAACGATTCTAATTGGAACAAACAAGAACCTGGAATCTCCTAGGATTGATTCTAGGAGTAGTCTATTCAGGTGCCTTGAACCATTCAACCTCATTCCACCGACAACAATAATAGAATTCAAGAAAAAATGCATTTCAAATAGCATGTGTTGTTATAATTCTAGCGTTCCTGTTCATATAAATGTTGATTCCAGATTTCTTTAAGATGTCAACAACAACCATATTCATCTACCAATGCTTCAAATTCAACTCTACTAAGCTAATCAACTTATAATATTAATAGAGTTGTTATCATACTCAAAGCCTGTTATATATAGACTTATATATACACCCTGTTTTAGTATTGTATACAAGCAATTGTTACATCAATCAGAATTACAGAGACATTCTCCTTCTCTTGTTTTAACAAGCTCAATTCAATAATAGTCAGAATACCCTCATTATCAACTGTAGAAATTCTCCAAATACATTGGAGATCGACCACCATGGACATAAACTATAATTGCATTCCAAAATGATCAAAGTCTCACACCAATGACACAAGAACATCAAATAAAAGCTGATCTCTTACATTCACATTCAACAGAAACATTTACACATACTACACTATAACACCCAGAACAAAAAACAACTGAGAACAATGCTATTTAAGATTGGCAAGTAACAAAGGATCATGCAGCAAACACCTGAACTAACAGCTCAATGAACTACCACAGCTCTGACAAGATCAACTGAAGCTTCACCACTGGAACATCTCGGCCGAGGCCATGATCGGCTGGGCTGGGCAAGGGCGCTGCCATGGCTTGAGGAAGGGGTCCGGTATCTCGGGTATATCCATCGACATCCCACTGAGCTCCTCGACAAGGTGGAGGAGCGAATTCAGCGACCGAAGCCGGTCGGTCAATTCCATCAGCTGGGCCCTCAGAACTGTGTTCTCAGACTCCAGCCTCACATATTGCTGCGTGAAAAGATTGATCTGCATTGAAATTTGGCTGTTCTCCTCCTTGAGCAGAGCCACTTGGCTCACCAAATCATCAAGGTGCTGCTGCTTCCTCATCCGGGACCTCCTCGCCGACTCCCGGTTTGAGAGCATCCTCTTCCTCTTCCTCTCATCCATCATGAGCTGCGCATCTTCCTCGGAACCCGAAGTCTGGGGAGCTGGCGCCGACGACATCTTAGCCTTCCAATCACAAGGTATCCAGGAATCGAACTGATTGAGAATTCACAGTCTATATCGATTCGAAGTAACCAAGGTGAGAGATTTAGCTCATGAGATCACATAGAAATGGTAGAGGAACACCACAGAGAAGGAGTGGAGGAAGCAGCTGCGGCGGATGTGAGTGGCGCAGTTCATAAAGGCTAAAGAGGGGCTTTTAATGGAATTCGGAACGAGAACATGGATATCATGAACAGGGATCTCCAGGGCAATCGGTGGGAGCAGAAAGGAGGGTTTGATGGAAGACAACTGGAGCTGAACCGATTGATGCAACGCCGGATTCGAGCCAACGCGAGGTGAAATTTGATCAAAACAGCAAGAAAGTTGATATCTTGAAGGCAATATTGTCTGAGAGAATGCGGAATTCGTCCGGAGGACCCCAGAAGAAGAGATTTTGGAACAGGGTTTTGCGTCAACCGAAAGAACTAATGAAAGAAACCAAAACACAGAACAAACCACCTTCAAAAGATTGGATTTGGAACAGGGCTTCGTTCCCAAAAGAGATACCAACCCAACGATGCAATAATCCAGAAATCGGCACCAACAACAATAGCAAACAAAAAAAAAAATACCAACCTCACACTCAGAAAGATCGGATTTGGGAACAGGGATCCATTCCAGGACAAGATAACAACCGTAAGATGCCGTAGAAATCCCAGAACACCCAGAAATCAAAGAGAAATCAGGCGAATCAGGACGCAGAAAATCAATTTTTTTAATGGATTTCTCTCCAGAACAAGACATCTACCGCAAAAAATCAACCAAATAACGAGAATCCCTCTGATCACCCAAAAAAGAGAAGGCAGAGAAAAAGAGAGGAAATCCTCAGCTTTGAAGAGGAATGGAAACGGCCAGAAGGGAAAGAAGAACGCCAAGAGCGCAAGCAATGGAAAAGAGAGAAGGATGGGAAACGAAGTAAACTTGGCCATTTATAGATGAACATAGGGATATTTTAGGATGAAAACTGCTAAATTTAATTATTTTATTATGGTCTCGATGGATTCACTCTTTTTCCGGAAGTAGGAAGGAATCTTCCAGATGAGTTGTGGGAGAGCACGTGGGATGGCCAGCCATCTCAGAGCCAGAAATCTTTCTTGTGTTTCGTTCCCATTATGGCATCTTTCATGGATCTGTTTCTTAAAATAGCCTTATCACCGGATCACAAGGAATGATACACGGATTAATTTTAAGAAAGTGTCAGGTAACGCCCATGGAATTGTAACGGCACTTAGGATATTGCTGGGGGCTGGTAACTCCGTTATGTTTAAAAGTAACGGCCCTTGTTCTTATCCACCCTGGCTGCCTAACATCATCGATTTATGCTTTATTGATATATAATTATATCTGCAAATATAATATTGTTATAATACAAGAAGTGAAGATAAAAAAATTAGTTATTTTAGTATTGCCTTTCTATCTATTTGATTTATTCATTTTTGAACCTTTAATTGATCACTTGCAGCTAACGAGTCCTAGAATGTATATACTTGATTCAAGCAAATAAATGGGCTAATTTTTTACCTTAACTATTCTGCTTGGCTTCAAATTGAAAGCAAGTCAAATAGAAATAATTTTTATTAAATAAATATGATACAATTATTATTATTATTATTATTATTATTATTATTATTTGACTGAAAGTTCTGAAATAGCCTTTGATGATTAATTTTTTAGAAATAATGAGATAATAATAAAAGAGAGCTTTTATCCGAGAATAAAGTTATTCTAACTTTCCATTAAAATAGTAAATACATTTCAACAAAATAATCGTGACTTTGTTAATTTTATTTATGCAATCAATGTGATTAAAACAAGATTGTTTTCAATGCCATTAAAGATAGAGATCAAGAGAAGAGAATAAAGCAAGAACAAAAATATATATTTTAAAAAATGGAACTTAAAATTAGATGACTCCAAACCATCCATCTTTCTTCTCAAATGCAAGATTAACATTAATTAGTATTTAGACCGATTAACTAAATGTCTATTATTTTATTAAATTTTTTTGAAATAGTACAGATTCTCTGTAATACTCATGATGCACCATACAATGTATTATGCATACCGTCATACAGTACTATGCGCAGTATGCATCTCATGATCCATATCGATACGTAGCTGTCCATTATGTAATGGATGGTACATACAATGCACTGAATCTTATGGAATCTTACGGTGCACCGTAGAGAATTTATATTTATTTAAAAATAGTTATAATAGCACTATAATAATGTAAGAGAGAGAATTCTAAAATATCCTTCAACATTTATCCATCAATTTAGCTCCGCGGCGGACAAAGATGGCTTGGGAACCACAAAGAAGAGCCCAATTCTCACCCAAGGTCAGGAATTAACGGCATCAACCATAAGCTGAATTTTTCAAATTCCAAGCCAGTCCAGTGTCCATTTTCTATTTTTCATCTATTTTTTTCCTTTTCTAGAGGATTTTTCTTGGACAGCAATAGCCAATAGATGGTTGCCCAATGCCAGGTGGATAAAATATTTTATATGTGGAAACACTAAATAGCTTTCTATGTACAAGACCTATAAATGCATTTGGAGCACATTGCTATCCCACATCTATGAGCAACTCATATTTTCCAGGTTTTTACCGAGTGGTCGTTGGGCAAGCAAATCAAGGAGCATCAATCAAAAGGCAGAAAGGATGGTGGGTCTATTCCTCGGAAGAAGATCCCTTTCCACATGTTACCGAGGGAAAGATGACTCAAACTACACTCTTACTTTGTCTCACCTGTCCCTTGAGTTGCATTAAGTTCCTCATGCCAAATGGCAAATAAATTTCACAAGATACCACAGTTGAGCCTGCAGCATTGCATCTAAGTTGATCTTTCTGTGCTTAACTAGGAAGTTTATTAGCCAATTTCTTTCCATGTATGTGTCTAATTTTCATCTTATTGATAGGTTCCTTAAATCATCCATCTCATGGGGCACTGGGTTGTATCTATAGTGTGAAGGATCGATTCACCTTCCTTCACATTAATCCATCATTGGATCGCATGATGACTGCTTCAAGATCTGTGTAGACAAATGCAAAAAGAAGTTTGAAATGTTTTGAGATCTACACAAAGCTCAACTCAAGAACAATGTCATAAAGAAGATCAGTCATTCTTTCACATAAAAGATACAAGCCGAACCCTTCGTGGAGAGTTTTTTCTTTTCGTTGGAGTCAAAATTTTGATCTTCCAGTTCCTAGGATCTCTTTACTAGTAAAATAATTTGTCTTCTGTGGCAGCTCAAATGGCCAACTCATTTTTTTCTCAAAAAATCCTTTGTTAGTGTTTGATGTGACATGAAAACTTGTGGAGCTAATTTAGATTAAACCTATTATTATTAAAAGAAAAAACCCTAGGGTCCTCAAGCTTATGTTAGGAAAATGGCTTTTTATCTTGTGTTTTGCTTCAATGATTAGAAAAATAAGGCATTGCATTATTTTTATCACTTAAAAGATGACCGCGAGAACCTACGGCGTCAATTTTATTTTTATGTGATGCTGATGTAACTTGACATATGTCCCTATCAAATATGTTTACATAGCTTTGATGTGCCGACCAACAACTTATGTGATAAGAACTCAATACCTAATCTGATTCACATTGCTTGATCAAAGCTACTTGGTCTATTAGCTACATGCTGGGGACTCTGCTAGACTAAGTTGCTCGAGGCTATTAGAATCCTATGGGTCCACCTAGTTGGTAGTAAATTTAATCCACCAGCATCTGGCAAGAAAAGATAATGATCACTCATCACTAAAGGAGGAGCTCTCAAAGCAAACCCTTCTGTTGTCTTCTTTTAATATTTTTAGTTGAAATAGTTCTCCTTATTCTTCTCAGTTGGTCAACTAAATTCAGCTAAAGCATGAAAGAACAAGAACATGCATGTATGCGCACAAACGCAAGGGAATCAAAGGCAACTAGTGGTGATGGCCAAATGGTATTTAAAACTTGATCAATTCCGGGGTCATTTAAGAAAGATGCTCATGAGAACATTAATTTTTAAGGCAAACCTTTTGTGATATACTGCATGTGTTCAAAGCTTAGCATGATAGCCATTAATATATGCGGGAAAGCATAAGGACACACGGTGGAGTTGTGAGTGGATCCCATAGAATACAAAATGAGCGAAGAAAGAACCCTAAATCAAGGATCAGTGGTGATGATAACTGGATCTGTGTTTTATATCAAAGGCTTTCTGATTTGAGAAGGAACACAACGTGGTCTAATTGCTTATCATATTATACTTGCTATATCTTTGCTTTTAATAGTATAAAGCTTTCTAACCTTTAAATCTATTCGTACCAACATAGTAATACTAGTAATCAAGAAGGGAAGTTTGAGAAATAGAGGTTGAATATTTTTAATAATATATGAATTAATGATTTGAATATATGAAGAATTGTAGAAATAAGAATGTTAAGATGGATGCGTGATAAAATTACAAAGGTAATATAAGAAATAAATACATTAAAGGAGCTGTAGAAGTTGCATAAATAAGAATGAAGTATGAGAATCCTTGCAGGTATGTGTTTAGTCCTATATCGATCATACATTAGATAGATTTTGCATATTTAGAGCTAAAGAGCGCAAAAAAATATCTTCTGGTTAGTTTTTTTGAGGAGGTCCTCAATCACAACAATTGATTTTTTTTTTTGATGAAAAAATTATCACAAATGATGCTAGAGTATATCCAACCAACACTTCATATAAACTAAGAGACATTGCAACATGGATCTGTTTAGATGAACCACAGGCTAATCATGGCATTTATAATTGAATTTGAATGGCCTGGAACACTATGGTATCTGTAATTCAATTGGAATGGATATAGACTTTTGGCTTGGTGAGGTCATCATAACTAAAAATGGGGAATTATGAGGAGCATACATATGTATAGTTACATATTAGCTTTATATTAAATAAATCTTAAATATTTATACAAATTAAAGAACCATAAAATATCTTTTGGCTGGTCTTCTTAGATGATGTTCTGGGCTGTAATATAAAGTCATGGAAAATAATCAAGATACCATAAATATATACAACAAAATTTTAAAGAATCTGTACTGAGGGAGATAGATCACATGGATGGCGATTATCCCAAAGGATATGAAAAACTTGAAATTACATTGGAGATGATCTTACATAATGATACTCAGTGAACGTGGATTCATAAAATTGATCCCAAATACTTGATAAAGTGCTATATGATTATAATAATGGTTAATAATTTTGAATATATAATAGTTTTTTTTAACTTACAATAATCATATATAGCAATGCTTTACATAAAAACACAAAGCTACATTAAACATGCATCATCCATTTGTTGGCAACAAAAATATGAGCAAATAAAACACATATCTACCATCGGAAATTTCTTTGCTGGGGGTTGTCTAATAGATAATATAACAGCTATAGCATCCAATATAACTTTTGGAAATTATCAAGGTCCTGAATACCGGTGTGCAAAATTATATGCTACATTTGTGCAATTTATTCTCCTATTGTTTTCAAGTGATCAGAGCTGCCGAACTTAGAAATCAAATCTATTACAGGAATCGTTAATTACTTGCTAACTAAGAGCTTGATGGGGCCTACGTGTTAGTCCATAACCATGTTCTTTAAGCTCTAACGAATAAATTAAATAATAATAATAATAATAAAGCCAGCCTTGGTATGACGATGGGGTTCACAAAGCATCACCTTTGCACATAAAAAGCCAAAATAAGTATGACTTCATCTTTTGTGGATATTATATGAAAACTAAACTCCACTATTATATGTCAAAAAGCCTACAAAATACGGTGACCCTTGGCCTTGCATCTCCTGTCAAAAAGGCACAACACAAACGTGGGCAGTCTGGTGTCCTCTCGCATGTCTTTGATTCTTGTGTTATTTGTTATTTTAAACATTATTAACTAAGAAAACTTAACGCAACCTACCACCTTGTTTTGTCTATCTTCTCCATCTGCAACACGGAACATCAAAATCGTTGCTTAGGAACGTTTCTCTGATTATAGAAATATTTTTTTCAATTCAATTTGATGTCAGTTTAAAAGTAATTATTCATACCATGCCAATTGTTGCTTAATTAAGTAATATCATTGTTTATATTTTTATAATGTCTGCCATTATTTCCATTCAAGGAGATTGAATTCAACTTAAATATGGGAAATAATTGTCATTATTTTTTTAAAAGTGGAAAAAATGACTTCAAGTAAAATCTATTATTAATATTAGAATAAATTACAATGACACCTTTTGAAGTTTAAGATAATTATAGATTCTCCATCTATAAATATACATTCTATTATATAATTTTTACTATATATGACACATAATTTTTACTAATATCTTTCTGTTAAATAAACTAATAGTCTTCTTAACATCATCACTATCTAATATATTAGAATCTTTTTTTTTATTTTGATAATTTTTTATTTTTAATTTAATTTTATATTAATTAAAATTATATGTATATTTTTAAAATATTGAATGAGATCATGTAATTATTTCAAATCTTGAGAAGAGCCGGAGTAATTCAATATCAATATTAATAGATGCTGGCGTGACCGGAAATTCTTGTGGGATATTTGTTGGACACGTGCTGAGCAGGGAATGATTGTTTTTGATGTTGCATGTGTTGGTCGGTACAGTAAATTCATATTGGCCATAGCCATCCACGTGTCACCTTCCCGTCAAAGCCGTGGCGTAGACCAAATGGAAGCACGTCGAGTCTTCTTTTGAGGTAGAATACCAGATAAGGTTGGAGACCAAATGGTTGTGCTTTTTCCACAAAAGAGAAGACCAAAAATGCATGGCCGCAGACTCTACAAAAGATGGCCGCCATGGCTGCTTCTTGGATGATACTGGTGATGGTGATGGACTTTTATTGTGAACAGGGTCACAGTCTTTGTAACACATTCCATCCTATGGGCTTAATTCGGTAGACAAGAAGGATCGGTAGGCTCTGATACCATATTAAGATCATATCTAGAAGTCGGGGTGTTTAAATGGATGAGTTCAAGAACATTAACCCATTTGATATGAATGAATGCTCATCAATCATGGTGGAATTAAGAGCCTAACCAATTTTCTTATCTTAAGAAGATTGGTGAAACTTAGATATCACACAAAATTAATCTCCACTATTTAAGTAGGAAAGGTATGTTTTTGCCAGTCTTCCTATGAGATTGAGTTCTGTTAGATGGACTATCTATATGGTCTCATGTACCATGACATAGGAATTGCTGACCTCATCTCTACTTCAAAACATATAAATGAATTACAGTTAAATATAAGAATTTATATGAATTAAAGCAAGTGCTTTAACTTTTTTTTTTGCTACCAAAAGCTTTAAAGATTTTAGAGATAATTTTGAAAGGTTTCATCATACATGTCCAGTCTAGTTCATTTTCCTCAGGTTTTTGAAAACAGAAACAGCAAAAGAAAACAAAGGCAATGCCATATAATGCCCTTAGTTATGGTCGTTTATTTCAATGCTTGAGCAGAGGTAAAATAATCCAACAGGTTTAAGGCCAAAGATTGCTCAACTTATCGAATCTGTGAGAAAAGAGAAAGTAGTAGATTTATCAATAAATGGATCATTTAATGTAAAAATTCAGTAGTAATATTGTAAAAAAGGTGCACCGAGTTTACTCAGTTTAAGAAATCAGTTCTATCTACTGTAGTAAAACTCTTCCTCAAAAGTTTGCAAGAGAAACGTTTAATTGATCAGATTCGGTTAGATATTTAATTCCTGAAGAATCCCTCACAAGGATTTGTTGATGATGAGGTGGCCATAGAATTCCTACTGATGGAGGTAAGATGACTCCTTTTTTTGTGCTGCAATGTTTGAATTCACCATCTTTCTTGCTCAAACCTGCTTCTATGGAAGCCACGAATTCAGGTTACTGGAAAATGGATTAACCTACAGTTTCCTTGGTTTATTCAAGTTACATGCATGACTTGTTCATCCTTTCAACCACAAAACATTAGATAAAAGTCTGACTTTTATGAGCACATTGCTTGAGGCTTAACTCCGTCTTCGAAATTGCTTTCCTAAGTCAATTGGTCACAATATTGTTCAAATAGTCAAGTCGTTAAAACTTTGACGAAGCACAAGCTAACTTACTATGTTTAATAGTTATGTTTTACTCCATGATGAATGATATGAGCTTGCTACCTTTATGGCATTCTGAAAGATATGGTGACGATTTCTACCATGTTATTAATGCCATTCTTGAATCGCTGCAACTTGCCTGGAATTCTCTGGCCTTGAGCTTCTACTGACATCTGCTTCACAACTTATTTGCATTAAGATTGGTGCTTTTCTTCTCACAAGAATCAACATGTTCTTCCATTGCTTCACTATACTAAGCAAATCTGAAAATATCTTGCACTGAATTAAAGGCTTTGGTATTCTGCTGCAGGTGATCAATGCTTCTCATGAGAGGTGCCTTGACCTGATTCCCCTGGAGCCACTGAAATCAGACAAGCTCATAAATGCAAAGTTGGCCAGAAATATGGAGCAGAGCGCAAATTCCCATACATTGAACATGGAAAATAGGTAGGAAAGTTGACCATTCTATTGAAGTTTGTTTTCAATTTATGCTCTTGACTTCATTCTACCTATTCTAGCTTAGATTGCAAACAGCTGGGAATTAACTGAATGTTACCCTGATTCTGGGCTTAAATTGACCTATCTACTGAAAACAGTAGGTTATCATCATAAGTTGGGTGTAATCTGATTGGTTCATATTAGAAAAACTGGCTAAATGGTAGCTCAATCCAATTGAATCTGAGCTGCAAATGCATACTAATTTTCCATCTGACGGAGCCTTCCATCACCAGGTGATGTCGTGTCCAAAAATATAAAGTAACTAATTATGATTGTGAAATATGCTTGCAATTGACCCAAAAGAACCTTGCTGCTATACTGTTATCTGAAAATAAAATACTTTGGCAGCCAGAGAATTTTTTTACCTAATGACAACATGAGCACTGCAAACTGTTTTCTTGTAATACAAACAAAGTCTATATTTGAGTACTCTTTACATAACTTTTATGGATGACACAAGTTCTCACCAGTTAAATCATTAGTAGTGCCAATGGCTAGAAGATTATATTTTAATCGGTGGTACAACATATTAATTTTCATCAGCCGGTCGTTGGATGGTGACTGAACTGTAATTAAGCTTATATCAATATGCAGTATGCTTCTTTTCCTATTGGTCTGGAGAAAAATCAGGCAGAACTCTGTTGCATTCGTTTGATAACAGACTCAAACTTCAGGTGCAGATACTAATGGCTTCCTACTGATTTTCTCCACATAATGCTAGAATGTTATCCAGGCCAAAGGGATTTTGGTTTCATTGTAAAGCTTCCGCTGATGACGTTGGATATTCAATCATAGGAAACATGCTAACCTTATTGTTTCTTAGCATATATTGATTTTGTCACAATCTTTAGAACAGCCAACTGGCAAGCTTGTTGAAGAATTCTCAGGAGGATAACTTGAACTAGTGGAAGGCTGCTTTCTTCTTAAGTGGAAATGCAGTCATCGAATCAGCTATCCAAACTTGTAAACTGCATATAAACAGATAACTGGAAACTTTTTTCTACTTTAATGCAGACATTGTAACATTTTCTTATTTCAGTTGAACTCAATTAGATGGATAACCTTTTTGGAAATAGTTTTGCTACATAAATCATTCTTTCTTGTCCTCCATTACAGAATTCTCTCTGGACTGCACATTATACTGTTCATGGCAACTGATGTAGCTTTTGATGAATATTATGGTAAAAACCGGCCATGGTTTATATTGTTTGAACGCATGTCTATGCTATTTCACGAGGAAGTTGTATCAAGGAAGAAGGACTAGGGTGACATGGGATCCCTCAGCTTGCAACATTGGTGTGAGAAGAAATTTAGGGGCCTAAAACTTGTATAACTGAACCAAGGGATTAGATTGACTGCTTGAAAGATGGTAAATGGAACAGCCCTTTTTTGGGTATGGCAACAAACATCGGTTTTAAATAATGCAGGAACTGCAAATGTCTGATTAAAAGCCGTGCTTAGAAATCCTTCAGCTTTTGGGGCTTTCAAGTATTGAGTGTGTAGTTTTGGGAGGAACATGACTACCACACATATAATAGAGGATCTAGTGTATTAAGAAGGTGCCTCTTATTGGACATCAATCCACTGCCATTTCACAGTGGCTTGTATTGATTCAGCTAAGAAGTGTTGCCATAAATGATTGATCAAAGTGAATAATGATTCTTTTTGGGGGATTTAACATTCATTAGTATCACAGGTAATGCTGTGAATTAATTAGACCATTTTGGGTAGGCTTGGATTAGATTCTGGTATATGATTTGCTATGACGCATCAAATAACAATCTTTGACTTCTCTGTCCCATTGCCACATAAACCTAACTAATTATATGAACATTTAACAGCAATATGCATATCTCTTTTCCTATCAATTCAGAGCTTGTTTGAATTTTCCTATATGATGGGGTTGAAAATTCAATAGGATTCGTAGGTTGGACCAACACAACCAGCAAATTTATAGTCTATGATTACTGGCCCAATCCACAAATCTTATAAGATTTTCAGCCCAAACAGTTGCTCATGCTTTATTATTTATATTACTTGCAAATGGTAATGCTCAATTATCAAAATTTTGTATCATCTCAAACAATAAAGTTTTATAGAAGCCTTCTGTCCATTTAGGGTATTAATATGGTTTTGTAAAATGAAGAGAACATTATTTCCTTTTTTTTTTCTAGTTGACCAAGGAAACTTACTTCAAGTACAATTACGTGCATGTTGTTTGTCCTTGTTTTTAGCAAGATGTTAGCAGTATTCTTCTTTTTAGAGCTCCCGTAGCATTTTAGAGTTGGTGTCTAAAAATATACTAATTTCATGTTGGTAGCAAATCATATATCAGAATCTAATCCAACTAGGTAAAATCCAGAATAATTGGTTCTATTTTTTTTTGTACTTCCTATGCTCAAACCCAAACAAGCGCAGTTCCGTTCTCTTTGGTGACTTGGTCACACCTTAATCTCATCATGCACAACTGAGTGCACACCCTTAGGTAGGGTTTGGTGATCCAAATGAGATCACCATAGTGATCTCATATCACCGGTGATCTGAATCTCGTTGTAATATGATCATCAGTAATTTAAGATTACAATATTTGATAGATCATGGTCTAGTGATTAAAGATCTTTGAGTAATCTATCTAGTATTTTATGAAAATCTAAAATTATTAATTATATAATACCAAAACTATCCATAATATATTCCATAAAATTATATTTATTAATCATATATAATATATTATAAATAAATATTATTATATTTATTAATATTTTAATAATTAATAGATTCCATAAATATATTTATCAATCCTATAAAT
>KE504636.1:3323110-3342430 GCA_000441515.1 Elaeis oleifera | reverse complement strand
CTCCTTCTTCGTTCCTAATACCCACTCCCCACTCCTCCGCCCGCCTCCTCTCTCTCTCTCTATCAACGGTTCTCAGCCATGAAGAATCTAGACTTCAATGCCGACAAAGGTACGCCCTTTTCCGATCTCCACCATGTCTCCTGACCATTTCGATGTCGATCTTACTCCTCTTCTTCGCTTCCTTTCCGATTTCCAGCCCTCGCCAAGGATTTCCTCACCAACTTCGCCGACGCCCACGGCGAGCCCAAATACCTCAAGCTCCTCGTAAGCTCCCTACTTTCCCCATCTCTGCCACCTCCAACCCTCCTTCTTTCTTCTAACCCAAATCCTAACGCGCATTTCTCCCCTTCTCAGCAAGATGTCTCCAATCGCAAGCTCTGTTCCATCCAGATCGAACTGGATGACCTCTTCAATGTAAGTCTCCAACTTTTTTCTTTGTTTGTTGGATTTGTGTGGGAAACCTAGATTTAATTGTGGCGTTGGTTTTGGTGGCAGTACAAGGATTTGGATGAGGAGTTCTTGCAGAGGGTCACGGAGAACACGCGGCGCTATATTAGCATCTTTGCGGAGGCTATTGACGAGCTCACTCCGGAGCCGACGGAGGTGTTTCCGGTGGATGAGGATCGTGACATATTGATGACGCAGAGGGTGGATGATGGGCGGATGGTGCGGATAACTCTGATCCGCTCCAAAAGATGCCTTCAGAGATCAAACGGTTCTTGTAAGTGTCATGGAAAATATAAAAGACTCAAGTTTGTTTTGATGCGTTGTTTTGATTGTTGTTTCCTAAATGCTTCTCATGATCCGTGTGAAGATCATCCATTATTACATGAGGGAGGACATGGAAGCCATGCATTCAGAGAGGATGGCTTTGGTCCATTTCTTTGAAGTAAATTTAGACAAATCTTAGTTTCCTATCAGAACGTGTCTTGAACAAATTAAACTGGCTTTATTCAAGTAGATGAACATTTTGTGCAAACTGCTTCTGCGTTGGGGAAAGAAACAAATCAAAATCATGGTGAAAATCAGAAAATCCTGGGTCAGAAATCTGGTAGATGTCGCACCTTAAAGCATTTATGATTCAAAATTCCGTTCTGTAGAATTATCAAGATTAGAAGAGAATTTGGAACAATCTTCTTAGGTGTGCGTTAAGATCATTCTAATCTAACAAAACGTTTTTCAGGTGTATGTCGAGAGATAGTTGAAGGGAGCCACTTAAACCTAATGTAACATTTCTACAATGAAACTGATCTTAGTGGAGATTTATTCTTTTAAAACCCCTTCAAGTAGGTTGTACAGTTCAGACACATGTGATAGATATCTTGGTTATAAAAGTGGAATCTTCCTTAAATTTTCCTTTATTGTTTGACAGCTATAATAATTGTTTATTTCTTGTCGGTTGCCATTATTATTGGTAATTACATAATTATGCCATTGATAATCAACTCTCTTTTGTGTTGAAAAAAAATTGGTCTCCTTTTTCCCGATCTGTTCCCTTTATTTCCTTTCTGTTTTGTTTCCTCCATTTTTAACAAGAGACTTTTTGGCTTTTAGTGAGGTCTACATCAAGGCTTTCTCCAAGGGGACCCCACTTACCATAAGACAAGTTAAAGCATCTAACATTGGCCAACTTGTAAAGATTTCTGGCATTATAACACGCTGTTCAGATGTTAAGCCCTTGATGCAAGTTGCTGTTTATACATGTGAAGACTGTGGTTTTGAAATTTATCAGGTATCATAAATTTGTAAAATATACTTTTATACCATGTTACTGCTTGATGTGAGGCTGACTACTTAATGAATAAGTCTGTGATTGTTTCTACTTTTCATTTTTCTAAAATACATGTTGTTGTAGCGACTGATATGCATCTTAGGAATAGCACCTGTGGCACTATGGAGGCACTAAGATTAAAATTTACAGCAACCTAAACATTTTGTCCAATCATTAAGGAAATGCAACAGCAACAAATATAACTATCGAGTTTGTCAAGATGTTGTTTATTATGTTTGTTTGGATTTCCCTGTGGAACTTGATCCCTTTGGTGATCTCAATGTTCGCATTGATCTTGTTAGCATCCCTCTGGATAGTCTATAGCCAATTAATTTGAAATTTTATCTTTCTTCAAGTGTTGCTTAAATACAATCTAGTTTAAACTGTAAGAATGCTCTATGGACATAACAATGTATCAACTCCTTTTTCATTCTGCCCATCGAAATTGGGAATTTGCCATGCCTGAAACTCATATATTTTGGTCCTATATGCAAAGCCATTATTTGTGTCAATCACATCATTGTGTACCAAATGGTTAGTTAATAAAGCCGAGGGTCATGTTCTTTAATTTCAGTTAAGACTCTGCTGTGTATATTCTAGTCTGAACTTCTAGACTTCTATTGTTCGTTAAAACTGCATGCATTCGGTATAAGATTGGTCAGTGATCTTTATTTCTACTGCTGTAATTGTTTGGCATCAATGTGTAATGTGCCAATCAATATTATATATGCTTAAATTCTTTGTTCATTGCAACAAAATCAGGAAGTGACTGCTCGAGTTTTTATGCCCCTATTTGAGTGCCCTTCAAGCCGCTGCAAATAAACAAGGCAAGGGGAACCTCATCCTTCAGCTTAGAGCTTCAAAGTTTTTAAAATTTCAAGAGGTAACTTCAGCATCTTATTTTCATGTCTATATATTGGAAAGAAAGTCTTCTTTGATAGAGTAAATAATCTGTTATTGATTAGTAACTGATTTAAGGTATTTTGGAGGCCAGAGGTATGACCTCTATAATTCTATTCCTCTAAAAGCAAATTTGATGTGCAGTATCAGTACAAGGAACACATTTTTTTGGGAAAACACATAGTTACATCAATGATTGGTATTGAGATGCACTGTGTAGGTTCATTTTGGGGTCAGAGGTGGCTATATTGAGGTGCTAGTCTTGTATTCAGAAGAATCAACAATGGAGAGAAGGGTAGTCAATGTAGACTTTGAGAGAGTAGTGAAGATCATAGTGGGACTTAATCATCTTATTCAGACTTTCTCTAAGTATTTTTATTAACCAGAAAGGTTCTGTGATTTGCTTTTCATTTGTTTCTTTGCATCTATACGTACTCCTTGTTTCAGCTCACAGCTTTTATGACATCAAAACATCAAATTGGTAGCAGCGCAATCTCATAATATGGGAAGAACTTAGTATATTAAAATGTTAAGCATAAAATTTGGTTGTGAAGAACTGTGGCTTTGAGTTGTCAATTGAATAGTTGAAAGATGATTGTTTTTTGGAAATTTGTGTTGTTCTGCCTCCTCTTTTCCCTCTATAATTCTCCTGACCTTTCTTGTCCAGGAGTTTCAATACATGTTTCTCTTCTCTACTTCCGGTTCTATAACTTCATTTTACATAAAATTGGTAGCAGTGCAAACTCATATTGTAGAGGAGCAGCTTGCTATATGAAAATGATGTATGAGTAAAATTTAGTTGTGAAGAGTATGGCCTTGAATTTTCAATAGAGTAGTTGCTTATTGGTTGAAACATGATTGTTTTTTAGACAACTTACATTGTTCTTATCTCTTTATCATTCTCTTCCTTATCTTTCTTCTTCAAACTCTTCAATTGCATGTTTCTCTTATCTCTTCCTGCTTTTTAAACCATCAACATTTCTTTCTCCATTTTCATCTCTTGACTCAGATATGAACCCAGAGGTGATAGGTTTGCATCTAATAAGATTCCACAATAGCCTTTATTTCCTTTTGGAATGCAGATTCTGACACCTTACTGTTGTTTCCTTATGGTGAGTTTTGATATACTTAAACACATAGTAATTCTGTTTTATCTTTAGGGTTTGGATGGTTTGGCACGCATCAGTATTGTTATTGTTAATATGGTTCTTTTCATATGGTGGAAGAAGTAAAATTTTCACAGCTTCATGGCATCTTTTCTGATGTCCCTGGAGGATTTGACTTGGAAAAGGATATGTCTGTATTACACTAGGAATCACTGCTCCCTTCAAATTTGATAACTCTGGAAAAAAACTATGAGAGATAACAATTTCAAACAATGTTAAACATTTCTCTTGAATTCATTCTCTTTTTTATTCTTGTTCAATGCTTTCTCTTTTATTCTAAGCCATATATTGATTGTTTTCTGTTAGTTGTGGTTTACATATAGGCGAGGATCCAAGAGTTAGCAGAACATGTTCCAAAGGGCCATATTCCACGGTCTTTAACTGTTCATCTCAGAGGAGAGCTTACTAGAAAGGTTAGTATGTTTTTTTTCCTTTTTTCTTCATTCTATTCTTGGATGGGCAACCAGACAAGGTTAGCCTAATTTTTCGGACAAAGTTGATCCCTAATTGGATGTATAACAAATTGTTGAGAGAAAATCATCTAATATCTCCTCCGTTTGTAGTAATGTGACATCAAATGATGGGTAAATATCCTCTGCCTCCGCTAAAACCCAGAAGCTGATCATCCCGTGTCCCTTTGCCTTATACCATATATTGATCTTCCTTTTTTGATGCTTCTATTTTTTCGAGAGGGACATGCAACCATTCCTTCACTTGGTTGCATCAAGAGATAGGCTACTGGACTGCATTGTTTCTGTCTTTTGAACATAATCTCATCTCCCTTTCTCTGGTGCAAAAGAACAGATGTTGGATTGTGAATTGAATTTTTCTAGGGCAGTTAATTCTTAGAAGTCAATCAGAATCAGGTGCAAGAATATGGATATCACATAATTTCTATCTGAATTAAAAATGGCCTTCAATTGGTGGAGGCACTTTCTGCTACATTGCAGCTTTTTAGCTTTATATATTTTTATCACTAATAAGGCTAGAAGATGTAATCTTTGGTTTTCAGGTTGCCCCAGGTGATGTGGTTGAGTTGTCAGGGATTTTCCTTCCAATTCCTTACACTGGATTCAGAGCAATGCGTGCAGGCTTGGTTGCAGATACATATTTGGAAGCCATGTCCATTATCCATTTCAAGAAAAAATATGAAGAGTAATTCATTTAGTCCACCAGATTTATTTCTTGATCTCAGTGCTTTGGATTCATGTAATCATAACCATAACAGAACTATATTAAATCCGTTTTTCAATGTTGGTAATTAGACATATTTATATCGAGCTTTTGAAATAACTGATTGAATATATCTGTTCCTTAAAAGTGTTCCATCCAATCAGACAAATGGAAGAGTTTCTTGTTTAAAAAAATAGAGCAAGCAATATATTGATAGTAGCATGATTTTTAATAATAATTTCTAAATCTTAGTTATTTAGATTGTATGAAGTAGCTGGAATTTTACATCAACTAAGATATCCTTGGTGGTAGAAACTTTATTTCTTCCATTTGTAGTCTTGATGCAGCAAATGAGGCTGCAATTTTGTTAGCCTGGGATATAATGTGAACAATTCTTCAGGTGTTTTATGTTTGTGATTCTCCTTCAATTACTTTTGGTCTATCAATTTGTGCATCAACAGAAACAAGTGAATTCTTTCATTGTTTATGATATTCTTTGTAGTTTGTAGTTGAGGGAGTACGTGCCTGTCAAATATGGACTATAGCATTTTTTACACTCATTACAATCTTTCTTGCGGCCATGGTAACAGATTGTGCATTCTTTAGAAGGTTGGCCAACTACATTTCCCTGCAACACCTATAGTTGTCACAGCAGTATACCTTAAAATGTAGTAAATCCCACTCAGAATTACTGGGGGCTTGGTTGTACAAATTTGATTTGCTTGTCTAGATATTATGGCCTTTCATAAGGTGTTATCCTTCTTGATTTACTCCATCTAAATTTCATTTTGTACATATTGTACACGGTTCATCAATCATTATTTCCTAATGTAGCTGTGCAAGTCGTTTGCTTGTAATCCAGGACTGTGAGTACATTGTCCATGATGATATGAAATTTATCATACTATGTATGGAACTGTAAACATTAAGGAATAAATAAGAAATATATATATCTATATATATATATATATATATCTATATCTATGTATGTCTGTGTGTGTGTTTAAGGAATAAATAAGGAATATTTAAGGAATAAATAAGGAATATATATATATATATACATATATATGTATGTCTCTGTGTGTGTGTGTGTGTGTGAATTTTCAGATTCTAATTTGGATTGAGACATCCTTGACGCATTCGGTGAAAAATCCAAATTTAGAGTTAAACCTGCTTGAAGGGTGCAAATTTATTTTAAATTATGATCCTTCTCTATGAAAATTTGATGTCAAGTATCAAAGATCATGTGAAGACCTAAACATTCGTCCACTAGGAGTTAGTGAAGCTTCATTTGTGGATCATTAAGGAGTTAATCAATTCACCACTTGCACGTAAAGCTACTGTCTTTGATGCAGATATGAACTTAAAGATGATGAGCAGGAGAAAATTGAGCGTCTTGCTGAGGATGGTGATATATATAATAAGTTGGCGAGGTCAATAGCACCTGAAATATTTGGCCATGAAGATGTTAAAAAAGCTCTTCTACTTCTACTTGTGGGTGCTCCTCATCGAAAACTCTCAGATGGCATGAAGGTAAATTTCAAGTGACATTGCTAACCTATTAGTGTTATTATGATGAAATCATCCAGAATGACTATGGTTTTGGCTTGACACAATATTTTATTATATTATCTAATGCATAATTGCAGAATACCTGTATCTCACCTTACTCCTTCAGTGTAAATCTTAAATATGTACAAGCATTTGCAATGAAAATGGTAACATATATTTCCTTCTTTCCTTACAATGAAAGAAACATGCTTTCATCTTTTAAACTCATTTCCATAAAGAAGATTCTGAGACATGGTCTGCTGAGATAAACCGATATAACTTGCCCTGTTTTAGAAATGTTCCTGATATTTGGGAATGAAAAGTTGATTCATTAAGCACTGTCAGTAGCTAACTGGCATTAACCAACCTTACATGAAATCCAATTTGGATGTGCAGATCAGAGGGGACCTGCACATTTGTTTAATGGGAGATCCTGGTGTTGCAAAAAGTCAGCTACTCAAACACATTATTAATGTTGCACCAAGGGGAGTGTATACTACAGGCCGAGGAAGCAGTGGAGTTGGTCTAACAGCAGCAGTTCAGAAAGATCCTGTCACAAATGAGATGGTCCTTGAAGGAGGAGCACTGGTGAGACTGATCTTCTTTCCTTTTTTTGTATTTATTTTTACTGTTCCAAGTATATGTGGTACATAAATACATAGAAAATGTGAAAATTCATATGATGATGGAGTACCATCATCTGCTTGATCCTTCTATGGAACCTTCTTGACATTTCGTTCACCATAACCAACCCCATTTTGGTGAAAAGATGCTTAGATGATGATGATGAGATACCCACCCGTAATTAAACCTTCTTTGTGCGTCTGAGAACTTGATATCTGCAGGTGCTAATTGAGTCTAAACATAAATGGCAGTGCTTAAAGTTCATAGCTTCACAGTATTTTACAACATGCCCAGTCAAAACTCCTGCATTCTTTGGTATGAGCATGTGTGGTATGCTCTTGCAAGTATATCTTGGTAATTGACTTTCCTTGCTTGCATTCTGGGAAATACATGAAACAAACGAAATCACCTAAAAGTGGGATTTTTTTCTTTCGAGAATTCCTTAGATTTTCCATTATGTTCCATGTTCCGTGCATGTTATTTTGTAACTTTTACAAATGACTATGGAATATTAGTCACTTGATATTTAAAATTGCAGGTACTGGCAGATATGGGAATATGTGCAATTGACGAGTTTGACAAGATGGAAGAATCAGATAGAACTGCAATCCATGAAGTGATGGAGCAGCAAACTGTTAGCATAGCAAAAGCTGGCATCACTACCTCCCTCAATGCAAGAACAGCTGTTCTTGCTGCTGCCAATCCTGCCTGGTACAAATTGAATCTGCATTTTCTTTATTTTGTACCGAAGGCCTAGTTATTTAAACAATCTAAGATCTCTTTTCTTTTTTAGGGGAAGATATGATCTTCGGAGAACTCCAGCTGAAAATATTAATCTTCCTCCTGCCCTCTTGTCACGTTTTGATCTCCTATGGCTTATTCTGGATCGTGCAGACATGGATAGTGACCTTGAAATGGCAAGACATGTGGTCCATGTGCATCAAAATCTTGAATCACCTTCATTTGGATTCACACCACTTGAACCATCTGTTCTCAGGTAATTCTTCATAAATTTGTTCTTATCTGCTAACAAACCTTGTCATGCATTTTATTCTTGGTTTAGAAAAATGCTTCGTTGATGAAAATATTTCTTCTCTTACACAGAGCATATATTTCAGCTGCACGTAGAGTAGTTCCTTATGTCCCCAGGGAACTTGAGGAGTACATTGCCACCGCATATGCCAGCATCCGCCAAGATGAAGCTAAATCAAATGCACCACACTCCTATACAACTGTCAGAACACTTCTTAGCATCTTGCGGATATCTATTGTAAGCCCTATCTTTAATTCTGAGTGCTTTTCTTTTTGCTGATTAAACAGTGATTCTTAGCTTTAGCTTATAGCTTGGGTTGGATGACTAGGGCTTGAATACCCAACACAATTGTTCAATCTTTTACCATGACAAGAAAATCATCTGTAATTGCAGGCATTAGCAAGGCTTCGATTTTCAGAAATTGTTGCTCAGAGTGATGTGGATGAAGCATTGCGCTTGATGCAGATGTCAAAGTTTTCGTTATACGCAGATGATCGCCAGAGATCTGGTTTAGATGCCATCTCTGATATTTATTCAATCTTACGAGATGAAGCTGCCAGGACAAACAGCATGGATGTAAGCTATGCTCATGCTCTCAATTGGATCTCTAGAAAGGTTAGCTCATATTGCTTAAGCCTTCACAGATTTATTATCTTATATGTTTTAAAGAATTGATAAATTTTATGAAGCTCTTGGAACCAGTTAGAGCACTTTATAGTAATCTTATCTTCAGTAGCCAACTGTTCTACCATCCTAGTTGAACGATGGTCTGCAATGTTGCTTGATGTATTTGTCATGGTGATACTACATTCCTATGTGCTAAATCTGGATTCTATATTTTTTTACTCTTTCTGTGCTCTATTTGTGGATGTATGACACTTTTCTCCTATATAAATGCCAAGTTTCTGAAATATAGAAACTAAACCACGGCAAAATCCAGTAATCTGCTATCTACTTTAAGTCATAAAACAAAATTGGCTGTTGCATGATGAGCCATGTGTAGAGGAGACTCCTAAATCATGATTGACGGAAATGACTTTTTCACTGTTGGATTTTCTAGTATTATTGGATACTGAAGACGAAAATCATTTTTCCATGACTAAAAAAAAGTTCTTTTTTGTTAAACTGACTTAAAATAAATGCTTATGAGAAATTAACTCTAAAATACTTGATTCTAAAATAGTTGCATGCTTGTCTTTATTTGTTGTCAACAAGAGGGAAATTATCTGAAAAAACACTACATGGCATACTAGTTAAAAAGGCTTAGTTTCTAAGGTCTTGATTTCTGGTTTAGTTGAGATGGATGTTGGATCATGGTGATTTCTTTGATCTTGATATTCTTGTGAGCATGTCTTAGTGCCTGCAGACAGGTAATACCTTGGAATGCCAACGTTTTCATTACATGTCTGAACATATTTTCACCTCACAGTTCCCTTTCTCACCTCTGCTTCACCCTTTCATTCATGATATTACATTTTACCTCTATTACCACCGCATGGTACTGTTTTCTACAACACCCTTCATCCTTGATGTGTATATCATAATGCTTCCAGGTAGTTTTTTATGATGTTACATTCATGAACTAACCACCATGTTCTTTTCCATCGTCTACATTGTTTATGGAAACAGTGATGTTCTCATTTTATTAGCAAGTACCACCCTTTTCAGATATTTGTCTTCTCATTCCTTCTTGTTAATGAGATCGGCCTTTTGAGATTATTTGAGCAGGGTTATAGTGAAGCTCAGTTAAAGGAATGCTTAGAAGAGTATGCTGCCTTGAACGTGTGGCAGATCCATCCCAACACCTTTGACATCCATTTTATTGATGTATGATTTTTGGTACACCTTGTACAACATGGCATCTGCCTCATATATCAAGAGTCACAGGACGGAAGTCCAGAAATTTTAATCCAGGGAACCTGTTTGGATTTCCAATCTTCTGGCCCTTCAGTCAGTTTGGAGATATCACGGAAGCCAAACATGTTTGAAACTAATTTCCTGGGAGCTGTACTGGGCCATTTCAGCTGATGCTGGAATCATTCAATTATGTTGTTAACCTTTTGACTGATGCAGCACTAGATTTATTCATAAGTGACGGTGGTTTTTGATATTTATGATTTTGACCTGGTGCTGATATGATGAGGATGGTAATTTGTCAAATTTGGTTACGGTTTGTTGTAAGAGAATAACATTGGCAAGATAAATGCTTTTACCAGTAGAAATCATGTTTCTGTTTTGGAGCCAATGCGCATGTTTACAAACATTCCTTTCCATCTCCATCAAGATTTCATATCAGGATGGATTCATATCAAGATTTTAGGATCTGATCTCAGCTGTAACTGTAGTATATTGATAATTTATAGCCCCTAATTGAGATTACAAGGGAGAGGGTTCTCATATCATCTTGGCCTCTTAAACAAGAGTTTGAAGCTAAAACCGGTCAAACTTAAGATAATAATTTAGCAAACAAAAGGATACTTGTTTCATTTTGGTGTTGTTGTTTGATCGTTAGATTAACAGAAAACGGTAATAGAACTTGTGTAAAAGTGGTAGCAAGTGCTGCTTGTAGTTTGATCATACAAGTTACAAATGAAAGTGTAGTGGTTATTTGTACGGAGAAGTTTCAAACAGAATCATTTGTTCAGAGAAGTAAATATCGGTCAAAATAGCAACTACCATAAAGGACAATATCTTTATGATTTCCATTAATTGAGCAAAACTCCTGTGAGAGGATGGTTAATAATTTTCCAAAGAGAGGTGAAATTGCTTCCAAACCCTCTAAAAACACATGGGCGCATGCAAATGCAAAGCGGGAAACGCACAAGCCTGTTCCTGATCCGGAATCAGATGACACACTTCAGCAACCTACCCTGCGACCTTGAGATACCTGCTTGCACCTACTTACAATCGCAATAGATTCGGAAACAAATTTTACATCACAGCTTTCTCAAGTCAGCATCCTGTGTTATAATTCCATACAAAGGTCTAATGGTTTCAGCTCGTAGAGAAACACTGGGCTGAATTGCTATTTCTGGTGTCTTTGGGTTGGTCGACACTAATTTCTGCATTTACTTCTTCTCCTTGCATGCTCATCTGAGTGAAGTTCCTCTTAGAATTCTCTATCTCCATGGCCTTCTCCCCTCCCTTTGTCTTTAGTTCTCTCCTTCTCTGCCTGGACATCACTGGCTGAAGGTGGTGGAGGAGGCGGTGGTGCTGGCGGCAGTTCACGGCCGTTCAGCCAGCAGTAAACTCTCTCAACAGTTTCACCGATCTCCTTCCTCAAACCACTGTAGCAGAAAACAGCTCCCATACTGCTTTCAGGCCTCCTGAAGCACAGGAGTTTATACCAAGCAATGGCTGCTATGGCTATGGTCACGTCTTTTGAAATCTTTCCGTAAGTTCAAGGAGCCTAGTGAGTCTGAAGTGAAGCAGAATCATAGTCCAAGAGAAGGGAATTGAAAGGAGTAGAAGTGATGACATTGAAGACCTGTGAGATCTTGGTAAGAGCAGAACCTCGGAGTGGGCGAACGCATCAGATTCGCCTGCACTTCCGGTGTCTTGGAATGCCAATAAAAGGTGACATGAAGTATGGTGGGGTTCATGAATGCAATGGGATATCATGAGATGCTCATGCCCTTCATGTGGAAAGCCCATCTTTTCAACGCCCTGTGACTGGTCCATACCGTCCGGTTTCAGGCCCTCTGCTTCTATGGGCAAGTAAGATAAGTGGAGCAATGTTACTAAGATTCATGCAGTGAGCTTCTAGCAGGTTTGAACAGATAATTAAAACATTGTTTTCCAGAAAGGACAACTATTCATATGTTTGTGTGTGTGTGTGTGTGTGTGTGTGCATATACACTTCTGATTTTAGTAGTCAAGATTCATCGTGCAAAGGTTCGGTAACAGAGCTTCTATCGCGCAGAGAACAGAGCAACTGGGATTATTATTTCTTAATCTTTGATCGAGGATAAATTATCAAATTTTGCTTGGGTTTCAGCTGAAACTTAGAGATACTGTAACATTCTTTGATTGCTCGTGAATTCTTTCTGCAGAGATGTAATATTTTAGAGTGTTCTTGCCGCGGGAATGGTTGGTCGGTGCAACATCATCCCGATTACAGCAAATGTAATTGAACGCCAACTTAAACATGGCTCATCTGGTACACTCTCACTGGTGCTAACATTCAGTGTCGAATTTCCTTCGCCTCAGCTTCTTTTATTTAGTGAAAGCAGCTGTCTTACAAATTTACCCATATTGAGCTGCATTTAAATATAAAAAAAAAAAATCTACCACCATCCAATGCCATAATACTCAAACGAGGGGAATTTAAGGATCACATGTTATTAGGATGGTATCTTCAACTTTGGCAAGCCCTCGAGGAGTAGAAACATTATTCCACATGTGGTCATGAAACCGTTATCAAAGTTTTATCTGATGCTGCTCTTGGAGAAGATCATATCCAAAAGAGGTTGTCTTATAGCTTTCACCCAATTTGTTCTATCATACTCTTATGGGTTGTAAAATATTTATCCACTAAAAATCATTAACGGTGCTACTGCAACTTGCATGGAATGATGATATTTGCCAATGTATATGATTCAGATCATAGAAAATAAACTGAATCTGAATGTCCAGACCTGGGCTTAGAACCATGAAGAATTGGTCATTAGCACATGCATTCTGATGATTAGTACTTTAAACTGCCATGACTTGAGAACTAACTTGTCTTCTAGGATTGACATGAAAATCTGTTCTAGTTTCACAAGAAGCTTGACTCTTGTCCAAACTAATCAATCAACTAAAGCAGCAGAGGATTCTGAATCCTGCTTGTGAGGCAAGCATCGCTAGTTCTTATTAATTGATTCGCTCTTTCCTTTAACAACCAGACAATCCTACTAGTTGAAGAGGTAAGGTGAAGGGGAACAAGGGTGACCTCAAATATTATCATGCATCTGCAACGTTAGAAATAATGTGTTTCAGCAGCAGTAAGAGAAAAGTGAAAATTTTATATGACACAATTAAATTGATTGTATGTGCAGATTCAAGTTAGATAGTTTTAGAACACCACAATGTATCTTTATTTTAGTTGGTTTAACTTGGTAGCAATAACTTGTAGTTTGTGTGAAGATTGTTTCATCAATCTCTCCATCTATGGCCGCAACTTGGGTTACAGCAGACAAAGAACAGTGTCATGCCTTCCTCCCCCGCGTGGTAGCCTGTAAATTTTCCAAAACAGTAGACTAAAATCATCTAAAATGGAACAACATTTAGAATAAAGAAAATTCATCACAAATTACCAAACAATATGCCAGTAATCTGCCTTGACGCATTACTTGTTTACATGTTTTAGCATCAATATTACAAAATAATGGACTACAAGTTACAATAAGATATCCATAGAGATTTCGATTAAATGTCAAAGCTCCCATCATAAACCATCTAAAGTCTTAAATAGGATGGCCCTTAGTGGTGGGTAGCTTGAAAAGTGCAGTTTATCATGAGTTCATGACACTACTCAGAAGAGGCTCTATTAACTTGCAGTCCTATGGGTATTTATGAATCTAATGAGAGTTCATTCTGCTGTTTTTTAACATAGCTAATCATTTTGAAGAGGACTGGCAATTTCATTTTTTAAGCTAATTGGGAAAATTCTCCATAGAGACTTACCATCATCTTTAATATAGCAGCAGATCTGGCCTCCCCCAAGGGATGCAAAATCACTGACCACCCAAAGTGGCGAATAGTCTAGCAGATATCTTGCCCAGATTATTTTGGAAATGTGTTGACAACATTTCTTTTTTTCCTTTTCAGATATATCTTGGAAACCCTATTAACTCTTTCTAGAAACATATATCAGGATTGACATTAATCATTTTTCCGAATTTTTTTCCTTAAATCCATCATCCGGGGAAGCCACAACTTGCTCATGTTCTAGCAAAAATCACTTTGGGTAATGGAATTGGCACAAACACACATCAACTAGATAAGAATTAAAATAAAATAGTAAGAAGAGAATCAAGAGATGACCTGGAAGAAAACCGCTTCTTGATGATTGCAGAGAGCACACCTAACTGACTTTGTACGGGCAAGAGATGGATCAGCTGTTACATCCTGTAGGACTTGTGCGAACTCACCAACAGAATGATGTATCACATTTCTATATACACGGTTGCTATCAGCAACCTCCTAAATTCAAGCAGTATTTCAATGTTGAGTAGAGATACAAAGATGTGGAAAAAGAAGAAAACAGCAATGCTTATATGTTGATAAGGGAAATAAGCTGCTTATCATCATCTGAATGAAGTTCAATGATTATTTCATAGTTCCACATAAATTAAATTTCTTTAACATCAAGTCTGTCTCTCACAGAAGGTCAACTGGGAAAAAGTAATGCATTGTATATGAAAGAAAACAGAACATTATCCAAAGAAAGTTACATTGACATCAAAGCATTTATCAATGTATTTATCCATGAAAACAGTTATCCAATGAAATCTTGGTAAGGATCGGTCTAGCTACAACTCGAGGATCGACAAATCATACAGCAATGGTTCCTATAATACAATTCATTCAGACAAGGATATGAATACAGCATAGATTGAAGAGAATCATGATTTCCTGAATCCTACCAAGGCTCACTTGTTGAAAGTTCCAAGTCCAGCTCGTATTTACCCAGGGCCTTAAAAATGAGAGGAAGGGCCTTGGCGCAAGGGCAAGGTTTCTCTATTGTAACCTGGGTATCACAGTTTTGAAACATGAAAACAGCGTCCTCTATATGCAAGGGTAAAGCTCCATACATCAGACCCTCCCCAGACCCCACAATAGGAACATCATGCACTAGGCCCCTGAGCCTTGGAAAATATTCCTAATTAGCTGAGATGCAACCATGATCAAAACTCTGGATGCATCAAATAGATCTCCCATGTTCGTCTCCTTGGTGTAATAAATTTCATTAATAAAGTATAGAACTTCTTGACATCACTTGAGTCCAGGTTTTAGGTATCAGATAAAACATCTTGAGAATATGACATGCCAAAGTAGGATGCTAAAATGATGATGCGTGCTCAACTTCTATGGCCTACTAAGAGTTGTGGGATAAAGAGTCATGAGAAGAAATCAAAAATCATCATTATTATAAATGATCAATTGGGAGGTGAAGTTTCCGGAATAATTAAAGTCATATTTGGAGTGTAAAGTGATACAGATTACAGTAGGAGAAAAACTTTAGGGTCCAATAGAGAGATCGGAACAGTAAACTAACAATATAGCTCTAAGTCCTAAAATTGATCTGAATTTGGTTTAACTTAACCTATGTAGATGGGATTTTATAGAAGTTTGCGGTCAATGTCCAAAATGGAGAGGTGTTCAGGCTGTAGATGCAGCAAGGCATATGCCTCAAGGGATAGGTTAAAGCCTTATTGGTTTCCTAACTTGCTTAGAAATGTCAGAAAAATAATAGAAACATGGGCGAACTAAAAAAATTTCCAACCTTATGTTCGGACTTGACTATTGAAGCGGTGGCCAAATATATAGTTGTGTAGACCATGGTCTACCGTACCACCCCATACCACCTGATATGAGATGTACCATACTGATACCAGTATTGTATTAGTACGGTGTCTCGTACCATACTGACACTCGGTATACTGTCTCATACTGTGCCGAACAGCATACCGACACTAATAGAATGGTAACTGTGCAGAGTTTGGTACCGAGACAACAAACCTTGCATATAAGCATTAATCTATTGTAGATCATAGATTAATGCATCTTGTCATATGTGTCAAGAGGACCAGGATCCAATGGTGGGCATCCCTCTCCTAAGGGCTTGCTCTTGGAGGTCCAAGGTTTTGAACCTGGTGGTGGCACACAATTACTGTATTTCCCAAAAAAGAACAAAAAAAGTCATACCTAAGATTGGAACTTGAGTCAACACACAACATCATGCAAAAGTACAAAATCAATACATCTCTTCCCTTATGGATGTAGAATTAATTAATGCCAAAATTGTATGCTACCTACGTATGGCTTAATTTGAAAGTACAACGGGTGATTGTCAAATGAGCCTTTGATATTATAAAGCCTTACCAATAAGCCTCAAAGCATTTCTGTACTTGCCATTTGAGAATCAGCCAAAGCCTCTCAAACCTAGTTGAAAATTTAAATATTACATTAACGTAGGATATCACAAAGGCCGCATAGTGGATTAATTTTAGCCTTAGAAACACAGGACCAAGGGAAAGAACCTTTTCTGAAGAAAATAAGGAAGTACACAAAAAGGAAATGGAAAGACTTCCAAAAAGGATCATCACCTCTTCACTTCAGATGCTCTCTAATGAAAAAAGAAATTAAAAAAGAAGAAATAACTTAGAATATTCAGATTCTCATAAATAACTCAGAATATTCAAATTCTCATTAAGTTCTAGAAGGAGAGATGCCTAAATTGCTGTAGAAGTCAATCAAACTTTTAGTACCTCCTTGGGCAGACAATATTCCCAATCAAAATAGAAACTGAAAATGTATCCTACGTAAGAACAACTAGAAGTTATGCAATGACTAAATCAACATGCAATTCTGGAGCCCAAACTCAACGAGAAAGTCCAGAGTCCATACTCAACTTGCAAGTCTAAAGGCCACTCTATCAAGGAATTAGAGAAGAAATTTCAGTCTACATAATCATAAGCATTTTATTAATTAAACTGGTCTGAGCAATTTAATGATCATTCCCTTATCTCCATCTGACACTTCCATATGCTACAACAAGCTCAAGGTTGCTTTCCTTGAGGGATACTTCAATCACCTCTCTCAAGCAAATAAAATCAGAGTCTTTTGGACTCCAAGAATTCCTTAACAAACCTTCCATCCTGTTGGAATCTAGATAGAATGAACAAGGCTTCATTCAAGCATTAGTACTTGTTCATGAAAAAAGCATTACCACTCTACACCTCAAAATCAGTACTGAAGGATCTCTAAAAATCATTTGATCTAAAAAAAGAAACAACAACGAAAATCTTCCAATTGTATCAGATCTCACCAATTGGCAAATGATGTCTCTAACATAATGGAAATGTAACTGGACTATCATGCCTGAGTTATTCATATGGAGGATCATTCCACATTCAATCTTCTTTTTCTGATAGATGCGTATACTCTTTCAATTAAGCCTGTAGTATTTTATCCTGTATTATTAACATACAATCTAGGTCTTCGATGACTTAAAATTTGTCAATACAAGGATATGAATAATCACCTTTCAGTCATAATCTATAAAGGGCATGACCATTTATATTTGATATGTATTAATGCATTTGCAAAGCACAATGTAGTATAGCACAAGTAGTGAAACAATTTTCTTGGGTTGCTGAAGCCTCTACAAAAACAGTCAGCAAGGTAGAGAACAACCCCAGTGAAAACATTATTGAAAGGCCACCTGCAGGTCCTAGCAAGACTTGAGTGCTTACTGAACATTTTCAGCACTTGATAAAGAAAATCTCATAAACACTACTAAATTATGCAGAGTTCAAAGGATGAGAAAGGATGAACAACATCCAAGTTCAATATTAAGTCAACACCATATATTTAACACACAAGATCTACCTCTATGGCTCTATCCATTATCTATAAAAGCAAGACCACCACTATACTACATATAAACTAGAGCAAGAAATGGCTAAAATGGGTAGGGGAAGAAGGGAGACCTGATGATCACAGTTGCGGCAGCAATAAAGAAGGATCTTCTGCTCCCTGTTTCCTTTGGGTACAGCATGTTATTGCTGTCCAATCACAGGGGGAATGAAGCTGTGGAATTTATGAGAAAGGTTTTACACTGTCTGCAATTAGCATAAACATGCTTACCACTCACGGCAAAACTTCATGGTACTCATGGCTGATGTTGTGGCCTTCTTCTCTAGCTGCCAACAGTACTGATAACCGATGAACAATGAAAATTTCTTCCACTGCTGGTCTTTAGTGAAGCATTTGGGATGTGGTCTGGCTCCCTTATACTACACAAAGCTGAGATGCACCGGTGAAGAAGATAAACTAATAACACTCATTCTCGCCATTCTGGCACTTTGCGGTAAAATAGGGCAACCAATATCCATGGTTGGTAATAATATAATATGGAGAATCTTCGTGTAGGGTGATAATCTCGGAGGGTGTGGGGAATAATTTAGTGCTAGAAGTATGGAACTTTCTGGAGAATCTTGGTGCAGAATTTATGCCACTTGTGGGACAAGTTATTCCTAAAAATTGATCCCTTGAGTTGAGGCTCTACACTTATCTAGTTTGGACAAGCTTTTTTTTTTTTTTCAAAAAAGAAAGTGACCAAAATTAAAATGTTCAACACCGTTCTGTTAAAAACCAAACGACCAAAAATGAGGATAGCTTATTATCTAAGGAAAGCTATTTCACATCTAATCCACCAGAATCCATGCAAAAGAGTGTTATTGCAAGAATAACAGTTCAGTCTACATCTAAAAAATGAGGATTGCTTATGTCTGCCAACAGTCTCCATACTGGTGGATGTTTTTTATGTTAAGATACTTGATGAGTAGAGATCTGCAGGTCTAATTAGTGCATCATCATCCCTCCAGCTTCTGTGGATTCGTTTGAGCCAAAGAATCTTTTTCACAGATATATCACCATTAACTAGAAAAATACTTGTTCCTATTAGGCAATGCTGAACTAGCATATTATGCCGTCCTTTTTTTTTCAAAAAAGGGCCACAAGTGCTACAGGCTTTTCATTTGTGAACAATAAGTAGAAAGGAACCTTTGAGGGGCATTGAGCAGACTTGGCTCTCATTTTTCATTCTACCAGTGGTAGAAACAAGTATTTAGTGCTTTCCTCCATCCTTAGTCATCTTTTAATAAAATGCTCAAGAGCTACAAAAGTAGACCCAAGGTTTGCCATACCGTGCCGAACCGGCCGGTACACTCCGTCTCGTACCGGATCGGCGGAGAACCGGCACGATTTGGCCGGTAAAATCGGTACACCGGCGGTACCGAAAAAACAGAACAGAAAGTAGAAAGAGAGAGAGAGAGGAGGGGAGGGAGGGAGGTGGGAGGCCGGTCGGGACGGGCCGGGCGGGTCGGGCCGGC
>KE504636.1:3306608-3323090 GCA_000441515.1 Elaeis oleifera | reverse complement strand
CTTTTTTTTCTTCCTCTTTCTCTCTCTCTATTTCTCTCTATTTCTCTATTTTTTTCTTCCGATTCGGATCGTCGGTTCGGTACGGTATGAAACCGTACCGAACTGTACCGCCGGCCGGCCGAAACGGCCGGCGGTACCGGTTCAGCATACCTTGAGTAGACCTTTGTAGAACACAAGTACTAAAAAGCAAAATAAATGACACCTAAGAGTGCACAGCATAAAAATTGCGGCAGCACTATCACAAATTTTAACTACTAGAGATTTTGACAAGCATATTTCACAGGACATAAAAAAATGACAAATATTACAGATGGACTATCTGATAAATAGATGCAGCGCCAAAATAATAAATTCAATCCAAAATAAAATCATATTTTACATAATGTAATTTCATATGCACTGTTCTAAATAGCACCAGTCTATCACCGCAGAGATAACAAGCTTGAGACTCATATTTTTAAGGAGCAGCACCAACAATTACCAAACCAAACTGAAAAGTAGGTAGAGAAAGATTAACAACATTAAAAAAAACCTCACATTGCAAGCATCCATAATTGTCAGAACATACATGAATTTGGACCCAGAAACTAGCTCACCAAAAAACCTAAAGGTCCAAATTAGTCAGAACACAATGACACATACTAGTTTTGAAATATTATGGATAGGAATTAGCAAAAAGACACCGTTTCCTCTGAAACAGCCTAATGCCTATGGCTGTGCTTTCTATTCTTCTGCCTGCTGTACTTGTCATCTGAATCACTATCAGAAGCTGACTCAGATTCAGAAGAACCAGAGGATGATGTGTATCTCTTATGCCTTCTCTTCTTCTGCTTCCTTCTCCTCCTCCTTTTCCGGCGCTCCTCTGAATCTGATGAACTGTAGCTTGAGCTACTCTCAGCAGAAGAGTAGTCGGACTCAGTCACTGAAGACTCACTATCTGTCTCAAAAACAGAAGCCTCACTGCTGTCGTTCTCTGTATCACTACCTGATCGGTGTTTCCTCTTGCTCTTTGTCCTGCTTCTTTCACCCTTCGCTTTCTTCTGACTCCTTTCATCTTGTGGCTCCTTCCCCATATCAGGGTTGTCTAATTCATAGGAGACTGAGAGCTTCATCTTCAACTTTGGGTTCTTGAGCTGCTGTGTCCTTGAGGGGCGCGACATGTAGACCCGTTCATTCCTGCACTCATATGTCCAATGGTCAGCCTGGAAACACTTCTGACATTGAGCAGATGCACCACCAGCAGAGGAAACTGATGCCTTTAGATCCTTCCTCTCTCCCAATTTCACAGCTTTCTCTGTACTCATAAGATACATCTGCCGCTTTGCTTCTTCCTTCCTGCCATCGGCTTGGCCCTTCTTCCTTTTGTCCGTAAGCATTTACATTTCGTGCAGCTGCTGCAGCTGCCCGCTCAGCTTGAGCACGGCTAAGACCCTTTGCAGCTGATAGCGCCGCTGCCTTGATTCGCTCAGCTGCAGCTTGTGCTTTCTCTTCCTTCTTGCTAGACATACTTGCCGAGCTGGTCTTAACAGCCAGAAACCAAGACCAGAAGAGTCCTGGAAGACAAAAAATCATGAATTAGGGTCATTATTACCCTATGACTTTTTAAAGCATCTAGCACCTGCAAAGACTTGAGATCAACCATAATTTTTAGCCCCTTCACATAAACACCTACGGGTGAATAACAAGGACAGAAAGAAGGTGAATATTCAATTCCATTGAAGACCTACATAAAAAATTAAAATTAAAAAAAAAAACTTCTTTAATTGAAATAAAACTTACAACATTTTAGTTCATGCCCTACAAATGAACATAATTCCAATAAATCCCATATCCTTGAATGCATTGCAAAAATTAATGCAAAAGGAAGTAAATTATAAGAAGAAAATCAAAAGACTAATCCAATAAACTCAGTGAAGATAACCCATAGTAAAATTCAAACATTATACCATGGGACCTGGTGCAAGCAAAATCAAATCACAACCGGTATTTTTTTTTCATTCAGTACACAAAAATTAATTCCAACTTCTTCTAACGAACAAACAATTCTTTCTTAACTGTTTAGTGAAAAACTAAGGAGATTACAAGAATAAAGCTCGATAAAACACTCAAAACTCAAATCTTTCAGCTACAATTTGAGTTGTAACCTCCAAAAACTTTGCAAGTAAACGTTCATCCAAAAAATCCACACTCTTCAACTTCAAAAAAGAACTTCATTTCGAGAAATTAACCTAATAAGGCTCCGACCAAAGAACAACAAAATAACAACAGCACTTTCTAAAGAAGATAAGTCCTTCCACCAACGAGAAGAGATGTCCTAAATTCCTAAATCAATACCTTTCAACAAAAGATGACACCTAAAAGGTGAGCCGATTAATAATCAGAAAAAAGGACCCACAACAATGCCTAAAAAATCTCCTAAAACCTTAATTTTTAACCCCCAAACTTTTCCAAAAAGCAAGGATCCCGTAATCAAACGATTCCCCGATTACCCATACAATTCACAAACAACAAGAAGGGCACAATCTGGATTTCGAGGAGGCAACGATAACGTTTAACGAAGCTAATTCCAATCTTTCTTAAGAAAAATGTACCTTCTTTCAAACCTCGAACCCAAACCTCTAACCCTAAATCTGTCCTCTCTTCTCACCAAGATCCGAGATGGCGGATTAATCAAAGAAAAATTCAAGCAATACCACCAATAAACAAGCACCACAGATCGACATGGGGATGATTACCTGCAAGATGGGAAGATCGCCACAAACCCTAAACTGTTTTCTTTTTTTTTTTAATTGATCGCAAGGGAGAGAGCACCAAATCGCGCTGGTCTTTTCTATTATTATAAATTATAACGCGAAAGTAGTCCAGGCATTGACCTGGCCGGTCCGACCCATCAACAAATCCGGGCCTCGAACCGGCCGTCCCGGACCGGACCGGCCCGACCCGACCCGAATGGCAAGACCACGTCACGTGATGCTAAAAGGTGGACATGTACTCAATCAAAATAAATATTTGGGCGGGGATGGTTGTTATCGTTTCTGGTTTTATTATCCACCAACCTAACCATTAATAGGTCGGATTTGAGTTTATTTAATATTTATAAACCAATAGCTCATAATGGATTGGACTGTCCCATAAACATAGTCTCATCTCCATAAAATGGTTGCAAATTTGTAATGTTGCAATGGAATATAACATGTTAAGAATTGGTTTAGACAATTAGAAATAATGGTTGAGAAGAAGAAAAACTATAGTAAGAGAGAGAGAGAGATAGAGTGGAACATATATTTGGCTCTATTTTTTCTTGTTTAATGTATACAAATGACAAAGAAGTCATAATTAGATCAAAGATTGAGTATAGGTTAATAGAAAATAAATAGTTCAATTATGGATTCATTAATTTTGATTTGATTATAAACAAGTTGACATAGATTGAGGGGTTTTCAACCCAACTTGAACATAAATTAGAATGATCCATTGTGCTTCCACCTCTATTTAGGCTGGCAAAATATGATCCGACCTGCCAACTCGATCCGTATTCGATCCGTCATAAATATGTTTGGGTTTAGACTAAACGGGTTTGGATCATAAACGAATCAACCCGTTTAATCCGTTTAATAAGTGGATCAGATTTGGATTTTAAATATCGGACCCATTTAACCCATTTAATATTCAGATTGAGTTGAGTCAGATAACCTATTTAACCTATTTAACCTATTTCTGATCTATTTAACCCGACCTGTTTAACCCATTTAAGACTTGTTTAACCTGTTTAAAATCTGTTTAACCTATTTCGACCCATTTAATCCGATCCGTTTAACTTGTTTAATCCGTTTAACCTGTTTAATTCGTTTAACCTAATTTGATCTATTTAATAAATAGATTAAACGGATCGGATCGGATTACCTGTTTAATAAATAGGTCGGATTCATATTTGAATTTTTGACCCGTTTAATAAACAGATCAGATTTGGATTGATGATTTTCTGATCAGATCCGTTTATGATCCGATCCGATCCGATTCGATTACCACCCTACCTCTATCTTTTTTCATCTTCATCCTAACTGAGGGTCTAGGTATCTCACAAGCATGTATATATATACATACTTTCTCTTTTAATATTTATTATCAAATATAAATGAGGTACACCAGATACTAGTAAGAAGCAATCATGAAATGTTTTAAGGCATTGAAACATGATGCAAGAATAATATATGGATAAACATGAAAACAATTTTTTAAGAATTAATACAGGTAGTTTAGCCAAATACGGAGTAAGGGTGGGATCAAATCCAAATCCCTTGTATCAAGAGACTGGATGAAATGAGTTGGTTGAGAAAAAATAAAAGATATGGCGAGTGCTCTGCAAGATTAGTGCCAACAAATGGATTGGTCAAATCTAAAGGTAGGATGACTCAAACTCGATCTGAATTGCCTGTCTCCGAGAGTCCATTTGCATCCTAACTTGCACCCAATCTACACACATTTATTCTTTTACAATGTAATGTCTGCATTAGATATCTTCCGCTCGCATGGAGTCATGGTGCCTACTTTTATCTAATATTCACTCAAACACCCTTCAATTCTCCTTGGCATGCTATCTTTGTTTAAAATGTTAATCGAAGAACTCTCATAGATCCCATGTACATGGTACATATCCATCCTCATTGCTTTATGTTTATATGTAATCTCATGCTTCTAGTCTCCAAAAGATTGCAGCATTCTCTCAAAGCTCATTCGCATTGCGCTGTTGGCATAATTTATCAATTCAGAACTGCTCCTATTTAATGTCTTGCCACAATCATCCACTAAACTTGTATCCCCTATCACATGAAGATCACAGTCATACACCAAAGTCCTTCATGAAAGCACCCATTCCAGAATTTGGTGCGCCACATGCATGCCCCAAAACACATGCATCCTAATAACATATCACAACCATGCATCCACCAAACTTCTCTCTCCAATCATATGAAGATTATGACCACCCACCATTACCTCTTTGATGATGGACTTCACAAGTGGAGCCAACTTTGATCGATGGTGCCTCGTGTTTTATAAATGCCATCCGTAGCCACCTAAGATGAGTATGTTTGGTGATGCTCCTCATTTTTTGAAGGATGGGGGATGCAGACAAAGAAGGGAAATTTCATGCAAGCTAGTATTTTTCGGTTAAGTCAAATAAATCAAAAAATACTAATATAAATACATCCATTGAATTAGAAATAAATATTTAAGAATTGAAGAGGAAGATATGTAGAGAAATCCTAGAGAATAGTCTCGGAATGAAAAGTCATATAAATTGCTATCCAATTTTCAGCACTATTGGCTTCTCTATAAATATACGAGACCTTAACAAAGAGCACGTCATCATTCGCCAATAGTTATGGAAGAGTGGTTGGAGTCTGGTATTATTAGAAAATAGATCTAAAAATCATCTAAAAACCATCAAAAAAATTTCTCTCTAAACAGATATGAAAAGCACCCAACCTTTGCTAGTATAGATCAGTTCTTTCCAAACAGCACACAACTCCACCACAGGAATAGAAGTATCGAATACCTTAACACCTCCTCCATTTGCGCTCCCCATGTGAGCTAGTATCTAAGGTAAACATCAAAGAAAATTAATGGGTGGCAGAAGACCATTGGATAATGAAAGGGAACATATACTTGGATACGAAGTCCCTTGCTTTCATGCGAAAACCTTCTAGAATTGGTCAATTTCGTGCAAATGTTTCATTGTTTTGCTCGTCACTTCTTGCATCATGTCCACTTCCTCCATAATTTTTTCCCTCTGTTTCTTAAATGAGAAGATGGGACACCTAATGACTAATCTCCATTTCTTTGGGAACATGGAATGGTCCACCAAATTCTAATGCGAAGTATCTTAAAGGCCAAGGCATGAAGTTAGGAGGCTCTTTTTTTAATATGATACTTGCAAAAGGTGTATAAGAGACGAGGAGGTGGAAATAGAGAATCCACAGTTTCAATTCCTTCATAGCCGTTGGAGTGGTTTCTACCCCAACGACTGCTCCAAACTCCCACTCACAGCCTCCAACGAGTTCCAAGACCCCGCTCTTGGCGGTTCTCCGAGGCGTTCTTCTCCTTCTCTCTCCATTCTTGGCTTCTCTCTGGCCCTGGGCGCGATGGGGGCGATGGGAGATACCGTGGCCCAGGCCGTGATTCCCGCTGCCGCGGTGATTGGAGTCGTTTTCGCTCTGTTTCAGTGGTTCCTGGTGTCGAGGATCAGAGTCTCCGGCGGTTCGGATGAGAACAACCGGTGTGATGACAAGCTCATGGAGGAGGAGGCGGAGGAGGGCGTCGACGGCCCCGCCGTCGTCGCCAAATGCGCCGAGATACAGAATGCTATCTCCATTGGTGGGTTTGGCTCCTTCTCTGGCTCTTCTTTGGATAAAGTTGGCTCTTTTGGCTTGAAGTTCTGATCCTTTCGTGAAAGTTGGTTGTTTTGAGTCGTGTTGGGAATTGCGTTTGGAATTTTTGCTGGTCTCCATTGGTGGGTGTTGCTTCTATTCTTCTTCTCTGTTTCTTCTTCTTATCAAGCTTGGTCCTTTGACTTGAAGCTTTGGTTAATTTTCATAAAATTTGGTTGTTTGGGTTTTCGTTCTGCCGATTTGATTGGAAGTCTTCATCGCTACTCATTTTTTAAATTCCATTCTTTTTGAAGTGTCCCTATGGAACTTAACTAACGGTAATTTTATTTTTTTTCCAAGGGTGCTAGATTTATATGGTTTTATAATTTGTACACATTTAAATATTTCTATTACGACTTAGACTTTTTGAGTTTTGACGGTATTTTTTTGAGTAGTTTTGACCGTTTCAGTATATTACTATCTTAATGTTTTCACCTGTTCAGTTTTTGTTCTTCTTCTTTGTTTTATTTTCCCTTCTTTTATATTTGGTGTAATATCTATATGTCTATCTACACAACACGCACGCACGCACGTGTGCGTATGTATATATTTGTGCATATATTCTTGGCTAATGTTGCTACCCGATCAAAAATTATCTTCATTTTACTGAGTTTATGGGGAGTCAATACAAGATGGTCAATAAATATTATCTTACCATCTTTCTCATGATACAGTAAAATGTACCACAAAATTATAATTTTTTATAAACTTTTAGTCTTTTATCTTGAGCTGTCTTGACATGTACCAAGCTTTCCTGTTCAAAATCAGCTACGTTGGTTTACTTCCTTCGCAAATAGTGCCCGCCCTTGCTTCTAATTTTATCCTTTACTGTCCGTTTTGTCACCTTTGAGAGTCATATGTATCATAAGGATAAAAGGAAAATTTCGTTCTAATGCAATGTTAAATTTTGGTTTTACATTCAGAACCCTCCTTTTTATATATAATCACAGATAAAGAAATTTTACACCCTTCAAAAAGATTTCATTCATGCACACTTACGTGCTTGTTGGTGCAAGCCTTGATCACTTGACCATTTCTGGGTCGGAGCGTCTTGAGGCAAGCCTGCAAGCTTAATATGACGGTGGGAACCTCTTTATTTAATATGTTGAAAGGTTTACTATTTAAAAATTGGTTTTCAGATCATTGTAAAAGTATCAAACTATCATTTTAATCTTTTGCTCTCTTATTGAATTATTGGTTACTTTATTTCTAAAAAAAAAAAAAAATTTGTTTACTTTGAATTCATTGGTTCATTCGTGAAGTAATCGTGGTATGCCTTAATATCCTGAAACCTCTAACAAAAAGATACAATGCATATCATTTTTCTTAGCACTTGAGAGAATCTAACTTAAATGAATTTGGTGTTTATCAATACCTTTTCTACTATTTTTAATAATTTATACTTCTTATAAGGTTCAAACATGTAATAAGATGTAATCATCAATGAATTTAAGCTCGGTCATGAGAAAACTTAAGCCCAGATACAACGTCAATAGTAGTCTACGTGATTTCATCTACTGGGCCAATGCCTATGTCTGATTGTTCTTTTACCCCAGAAAGTATGGTTTGTTGTGGAAATCCTAGGTGTTGATTTTTCATGAACAAAACTTGTATCGTAAGCTCATGCACATTTGCAAAATTATACATGAAAATTTTGTTTCCAGAATGTGATTGACAGCATGCATCTTGTGCATATCCTTGCAGTTCCTCGATGGTTATCTGTTGACAGTGACTGTTACTTCAGAACCATCATTGTACCTTCATCTAAAGATCATTATTTTCATCTATGAAGTTGGTATAAACTTTTAATCATCACATGATTTAGTGTTTCTCAAAATTGATTGAATAGTGTTGTACTTCCAGGAGCAACCTCATTTCTGTTCACTCAGTACAAATATCTTGGCATTTTCATGGTTATTTTGGTGCAATTATCTTCTTTTCCTGGGATCTGTGAAGAATTTCAGCACAGAGAGTGAGCCTTGCACTTATACCAAGGACAAATTTTGTAAGCCAGCACTGGCAAATGCTGTTTTTAGTACAGTAGCTTTTCTGCTGGGTGCACTCACCTCTATCCTTTCGGGCTTTCTTGGAATGAAGATTGCAACTTTTGCTAATGCCAGAACAACTCTGGAAGCAAGAAAGGTGTTGGAAAGGCTTTTGTTACTGCATTCAGGTCTGGTGCTGTGATGGGTTTCCTTCTTGCTGCCAATGGTCTATTGGTTCTCTATATTTCCATCAATATATTCAGACGTTACTATGGAGATGATTGGGAGGGTCTTTATGAGTCAATTACTGGCTATGGTCTTGGTGGTTCTTCAGTGGCACTTTTTGGCAGAGTCGGAGGTGGTATATATACAAAAGCAGCAGATGTTGGCGCTGATCTTGTTGGGAAAGTTGAAAGAAATATTCCTGAAGATGACCCTCGAAATCCTGCAGTAATTTTTTCTGAACTGATATCCCTTTCTTTTCTCCTAGTTAGCAATATTGCCTTTTATATGGTTGCAATTCTTCAGTACTTTGATCATAGGATTTCTGCATTCATGCAGGTTATTGCTGATAATGTTGGTGATAACGTTGGAGATATTGCTGGAATGGGCTCTGATTTGTTCGGATCCTATGCTGAATCTTCTTGTGCAGCATTGTTTGTTGCTTCAATTTCTTCATTTGGAATCAATCATGACTTCTTGGCAATGTCATATCCTCTGATTATAAGCTCAATGGGATTGTAGTTTGCTTAATCACTACGCTTTTGCTACTAACTTTTTGAGATTAAAAGTGTTAAAGAGATTGAACCTTCATTGAAGCGGCAAATTCTGATCTCCACGATCCTGATGACTGTGGGTATTGCCACTGTTAGCATTGTTGCCCTGCCAGCTAATTTCACTCTTTTAATTTGGAAGTGAGAAGTCTGTAAAAAACTGGTATACTTTCTTTCTTTCTTTCATCCCATCTCAGTTTCTTGATTCATCAAATGGACAAATGCAGGTTTTTTTACATTTTTTAATGCAATTACAGGCACCTTTTTTTCTGTGTTTCAATTGGGTTGTGGACCGGGCTTGTTATTGGATACACTACAGAGTACTATACAAGTAATGCATATAGGTGAGCTATCATTGTTCTCTAATCCATTATCACATCAATTTCTTCAAAAGCTGGATGTCAAGGATTTATTCATTGTGACACAAAATGATGCTCGAGTACTAATATGTTGAAATTGCAGCCCGGTGCAAGATGTTGCAGATTCTTGCAGGACAGGTGCAGCAACCAATGTCATTTTTGGACTGGCTTTGGGGTATAAATCTGTTATAATTCCTATATTTGCTATTGGTGTGGCCATTTATGTGAGCTTCAGCTTGGCTGCTATGTATGGAATCGCCATGGCTGCTTTGGGAATGCTCAGCACAATTTCTACAGGGCTTGCAATTGATGCTTATGGTCCCATAAGTGATAATGCTGGTGGAATTGCTGAGATGGCAGGAATGAGCTACAAAATCCGGGAAAGAACAGACGCTCTTGATGCTGCTGGTAATACCACTGCTGCCATTGGAAAGGTATGATCTCCTTCTACTTAGGACTATCAACTTGTTTGGATAAATGCTAAGAACGGACTTGTTTGCATAAATACTATGATGTAGAGAATATGAATAGCCTATTCAATATACTTCACTGGAATGTAGTCTTCAAACATATGATTAAAGAAGTGAGAAATTAGAGAAGGGAATCTGTGAAACTCTGATCTCACATCATCCTTTGCAGTTATATTTTAAGTTTTCACCAGCAGCAATGTTTTAGTTCTGTTGTCCCTTTTCCCTCGCTATTGTAGTAGTAGCTGCAACCTTTTCAAAGAGTATAGGAGATGACTTTGTTTATTGCACCTTTATATACATATATATATGTATATGTATGTATGTGTGTGTATATATATATATGTGTGTGTGTGTGTGTGTGTATATGCACCCACGCACACACACACACACACATACATACATACATATATCCTTTTAAGAGTTAAAAGTTTGTCTGTGTTTTTCTTCTTTTAAATTTGGTTATTCTAATGCCTGGTCTTTAATATTTTAAAATTAAGAATCCTGAATCATTCATTTTTATTATTCTATTATTGACACGCTTATGTCTGCACTTCAGGGGTTTGCTATTGGTTCAGCAGCTCTTGTCTCTCTTGCATTATTTGGTGCCTTTGTGAGCAGGACTGGGATCAAAACTGTTGATGTATTGACTCCAAAGGTTTTATTGGACTGATAGTGGGTGCCATGCTTCCATACTGGTTTCTGCCATGACCATGAAGAGTGTTGGTAGCGCAGCTCTGAAAATGGTGGAAGAAGTTCGCAGGCAATTCAGCACAATTCCTGGCCTTATGGATGGAAGGACAAAGCCAGATTATGCAACCTGTGTCAAGATTTCCACAGATGCTTCACTAAAAGAGATGATTCCACCTGGTACTCTTGTTATGGTTACTCCCCTGATTGCTGGAACTTTCTTGGGGTTGAAAGTCTTGCTGGGGTTCTTGCTGGTTCACTAGTTTCTGGTGTGCAGGTACATAACAAATATCAGAATTGTATTAACCATTTTGTTCCCAAACAGCTTTCTATAGCTGCTCTTCTTCTGGCAGTTTATAATGATTACATAACCATCATATTGTTTCCATTTCTTCATGAAACCTTTTCATTCCTTTATAGGTTGCTATCTCAGCTTCCAACACTGGTGGTGCTTGGGATAACGCAAAGAATATATTGAGGTAAGTTGAGTATTTTGCTTGAAATATTGTTAACATTGTGCATTGCTTTTCTTAACATGCGAAGAAATTGAAGTACTCACATGTAGTTGTGTTGCTTATCAGCAGAATTTCCTGCACACATTAGGTTGTCTTCATCAGGTTGTTATACACCTTATTCATTTATTCTTTTTTTTTAAAAAAAGGAATTTATGAGCAAGGCAGCATGTTACTGTGTATAGCTTAGGACTGACAAAAACTGGAGTCAGTTTAGTTTGTTGATTTAGTGATTTTATGAGCATCTGTAAAGAAGCTTGCACAACTATCTTTTTGTTGGATCCTCTAATTATATAACCTGAGAATCAAATCAATTCAGGGCTATTTGATCTAGCAGTGTTCCATAGCTTTTTAAAAGAATCATTATTTAGCCTCCTTTGCAAATAATTTGTTTTCATACAATTTACAGATTTCTTATGATTTGGGAGGTAGGGAGCTTTTCGTCGAATGGAAGATCAGTTGAAATTGACTTCATTGGTTTGAAGTTAAATAAATCTCTGTTTGGCTTGCCAAACAGATACATTTAAGTACTAACATTTCCATGTTTTGTGCATTTGATGAGGCATCTCCTTTGTATTTCCTACACTTAATGCAAAGTGTCCAATCCCTTTTTGGATGTATTTTCCCTAATCTGGATTTTTGCCTGTAGACCTTTGAAGTTGCCTGATAACAACATGACTTTGTGGTTTCATTGAACTAATAATTCTAGAATTTTTGCTTGTTTGAATCTCTGACTCCAAGTGTCTTCCAAGCAGGCAGGTGCCTCTGAACATGCAAGGTCACTAGGTCCAAAGGGATCTGATCCTCACAAGGCTGCCGTGATCGGCGACACAATTGGCGACCCCCTTAAGGACACATCTGGTCCATCCATAAACATCCTGATTAAGCTTATGGCTGTCGAGTCGTTGGTGTTCGCTCCCTTTTTTGCAACCCATGGGGGATTGCTTTTCAAGTGGTTTTGATATAAAGGATTCTCTTTAATTTAAGAAGCAAACTTGTTGCATAGTTTCGGAGTTGTATGTTTGATTCTGCTGTCTTAGAAGCAACTGGTCTAGAGGCCATCAGGTATCATAATATAGATGATATAATTTATGGCCTCCTACATTTCTTCTAAACTGCATCGAGCTTTCATGTTAGCATCTTTTTACAGAGCTTTCACTTTGCCCTCTATTGAAGTTTACGTGACTGCTGGAGCCTGTTTTAGGTGTCCATAACTGCATGTCTTATATCAGGCAGCTTCTCTTTTCTTCCTCCTCTTTTTTTTTTTCCCTCTCGCTATGAAGCTTGTTGTTGCGCTGCCACTTGTTGTGGACAAGATCCTCAATGGCCAAGGCTGAAAGATGCAAGGAGTCCTGTGCAACATGATTCGAGTGCTGCAAAACTGAAAACTCTTAAGTTAAGGGCATGCCTGGATATCCTGTTGATCCGCCTAGCCCCCCGTCTTCTAAAGGCCTAGTCTTCTAAAGGCCTAGGTCCCAACCTAAATTCCGACCTGGGAGCTTGTTAGCATGATTTAGGAAAAGGGGATCGAGAAAAGTATCTCCCACTGTTCACATAGACTACTAAATTTATGGATCCAGCGAAAATTCCAGCCCAATCCTACTGGATAAACTCCAACGATACAATGAAGAGAGCAAAATTGCCCCAGCAATGAAGCAAAGTCCTGCTGGGCGAATATGTAGCAATGAAGCTGAGCAAAATTGCCCCAGCAATGAAGCAAAGTCCTGCTGGGCGAATATGTAGCAATGAAGCTATTTGCTGTTTTAAGCCTTAGGATGCACCGGGAATCATTTGGCCTTTCATCAGCGGATTCTTGATGCTTTCCATTACCCACCAAATTAGCAGCTAAGTTATATCAGCGGTATATGAAGACTCTTATTTAAGAAACGCAATCCGACATTCCAGTTTGTCAAAAACACATGCTAAGAAGCTTGTGAAGCGATCAGATTATCTTCCTTGCCTTGGTGGAAGCTTCATCATATGGGACACATGCACATGTGACCTGATTAAGAGTCAAAATGCACTACAGTACCTAATTTTGCATCGTAGGAAAGGAACCGTCCAGCCCAAAAATTCATAATTTAACAAAAGGTAACCACGGAGAAATGGATAAGAGGAAATATTCAAGCTGTAGGTTTCAAGCACACAGCCACAGGTAACAATCCATCTCTTGATAACAGCTACATACATGGCCTTTTCATTGCCAAGAAAATCATCAGACAACATAATCTAAATTACAGAAGCATGAGCAACAGAGTTAAATATCACATTAGCACCGCAACGGCAGAGGATCTAAAAAGAATGAGAACCAATAAAAAGAACAAAAAAAGGAATCCAGCTTCCTGAGATGTTCTTGACAATCTACTATTTCTCATAAGATGGTAGCAATAGCTTGATTGAGCGAGGATTGCTAATTACAATAGTAAGAAAGAAGGTACGCTTAAGTTCAATTTATTGACTTTCTTAACATGAAGTCAGCTGTGTTGAGAAAACATTCCCGCAGAAACTAAATCTAGTTTTAAGTAGTCAATGAATGAATTACATTACCTTTATACCCACATCTGCTGTAAATGATTGCAACAAAACTAGCCACTACAATTTTACAATAATATCAACTTAAGCATCCCGCAAAAATTTTTGGAGAAAAATGAGCACAGATTGGTGCTCCTGTCTTAGCTGACAATAAGATGTATAGACTTAATGAGCGTTTTACAAGTGAAACAGCAAAAGTCACATTGTGCAGCACAGCCAAGACCAGGTTGTCTGTCCATTCTCAATTCGAAGGCAAGGTGCTGCCAATAATATTACCTGGAATCAGGCTTGAAACTGATAGGCTCCTGTGCTATGTCACCTCCCCAATCATGGTTTTGAGCATTTTCATGATCATCTCATCCTCCTCTAAAAACCACTTCTCATCCACCGAATAAACTATGCTCAATAAATAAGTCAAACTAGCAAATCATCGCACCGAATATGGTTCAGAACCAGTAACATCCTTTCCAGTCACAACCCTCTCAGGCGATGAATTGCTGGCTGGTATTGATGGACTGTCATCTCCGCATCCCTGTCTGGTATCCGCAGCATCAGGCACACAATTATAACTTTGGGGACCAGCAGTTTCATTTTCAGCATCATGTTCATCCAAAACACCATTTGTGTCTGCAGCGTGAGAAGTAGCAGGAGGTGAGGGTTCCCTTCCACTGGCTGTATCAGTATGGCTGGCAGTGGAACAGGCAGTTGCACTACTAGCAACCTTAACATCATTCACACGTTGATCCAGCTTTTGTTCTTTGAGAGCTCATGAACCTCCTCTTTGCTATCAGCAGCAGCAGGTGACTTTCGTTTAGTCTTGGAAAAACGATGAGTTCATCATTTTCTGTTGAAGATTCAGACTTCCTAGGTGGTGGATTATAGTCCTCATCGTCGTCGTCATCTTCATAGTCAACAAGTCCACCTGAACCAGGCCTACAAAACAAGAAAATGTCATGCATGTTGCATCCAACAGAATCTTTGATTCATCTACAAGAATGTTCTAGAGGAAACTGTCCAAATTCTCCATCAAATCAACCTACTTAAACTTTAAATTGTGTTGACAACCTGTTGGATTAGTTACATGTTAAATAGTGAATGATAAGTTAACTGTGGGATTATTTTCATCAACCATCATAAAATATCAAAAATATAATTTACATGTCAAAAAAGGTCGTGTCAGACGCTCAACAAATAAGATTGTTTTATGGCAGAGGTGCTCAAAATGGAAAACAGTGTTGTTAAGTACCTAAAAGATGAGTAGCTGACTTTGGTCCCATTAGGCAGACTCATCCGTGCATTTTGGCTACGTGTGTTTGGTAAATGAGAAGCAGAGTCTTCTTCATCACTGAATATGGAGCATAAGAATATTTTAATTTTTAAACTTACTAAAGAATGATTAATCAAGCAGCTATAAAGTTATCTAACAAACCTGTCCTCATTGAAGTACTCTTCTTCTTCCTTTTCAAGAGCCCGTTCTTCGATCTTTTTTCTTGGGTCTACCATGGTAGCAGTGTTCTTGGTGTCACAATTCTCCATGGACTGTCAAGTAATTAATTGATAAAACCTCAACAATGCTATAATCCAAAACAATGTACGCTACATATCCCAAGTACAACGTCAGCTGTAGTTAAAAATTAATGCTCTTAAAATCAAGGACTATCTTTTGACTCACATGCAAGATATGGTGTCAGTTCAAATCCTCAACAGAAAATATGTATAAAATCATATAGAAATAAATATTTTACCTGCTCATATTTTATCTTAAAGGCCTGAATAGACCCTAAATGCTCAAACTTCTGTAGCTGGTTCCAGAAGGAATCAACTATATATATGATTAGACTTTTGAGATTCTCCTGCATAAATTTAGGACGGCTGAGAGATTAGATGTGAACAACATCCTTATACGCTAGAAGAAAATTGGAAACTGAGAGTACCTTACGGATGTACTCCAAAAGTTCTAGAACACCTGAATGCAGCATGTTGTAGCGATTACCATTCTCAATAAAAGCATCGATGATTGGTTTACAAGATTGTTTTTCACAATATGGCGAAGCAGATGATCATCCTGGAAAGAACCAGCTACAACGTTATTCCTCCAGCAGCGAACAGAGGTGAACACTAGTAATAGATTAGTTTACAAATAGATGGATTATTAGAATAACATAATAAGCACCATACTAAAAAATGGTACATGTACATTGCATTTAACAAATTACAAGAAATGAGTATAATTAACATACAAGCAGACATGATAAGCTAAGCAAAATTATGAAATCAGATAACGAATTGCAAGAGCTAGAATTTGAAATGATGGATGATAGTGATCCTGCAAGAGACTGATCATGTTATGCACCATGTGTAATAAAAGCAACAAAATGAAACCTGAAGTTGCTAAATGCTGATTTGCTGTTTATCCCTTAGAAGCCAGAATCTTCTACATAGGGCAATACACATGCTTCAGAATCCTACCGAAATCTTGAACCTGCACTCACTTCATAAGTGCTTCCTTATTAAAATTGATCTAAAATATCTGCTTCCACTCCCGTAATTCACATCCACTCCTGCTCCCACTCCCACATTCTATCTAGAGCAAGGTATGCTGAACCGGTACCGCCGGCCGTTTCGGCCGGCCGGCGGTACGGTTTCATACCGTACCGAACCGACGACCTGAATCGAAAGAAAAAATAGAGAAATAGAGAGAATAGAGAGAGAGAAGAGAAGAAAAAAGAGGAGGAG